>OZ036001.1:414679-649679 GCA_964035015.1 Corallium rubrum | reverse complement strand
AAATCCCCTACCGTTAAATGATTTGGAGACCACTGGGTGACCACAAACACAGCAATTCAGATCGACTTTTTGTTTACCATACGGCGTTTGGTTTCTTCAGGTTCTCTGGTCTCGCTTCAAGATATACTAAACTGGCTATTTGTATCCTTTTCTTCGTTGTTCTCTTTTAATTTAAGTAGAGCTGCCTCCATTTCGTTAAACGAAAGAAAAATACTGACAGATTTAGTTTTCTGCATCGCTAGTCACCAGTGTCCAACTATTCTTACCGCGTGACGTCATGTATATATATACATATATATATATATATATATACATATATATATATATATATATATATATATATATATATATATATATCACAGATTTCGTCTTATTCGCTTTTGCTACACGCGTGTAAAATGCACTCCACGCGTGTCGAGATTAGCACCCTCACCGGGCTCCGGGTCTTCGGCCCTACGCGCGGGCTCGGGGATGATTATATGTTCATATCTTTCATGAGATCCAAGCCCGGACAGGTAGTCACCCATTCAAATACTAACTCAATCTAATTGGGCTTTACTCCGGTCCTCAGTAGCCACAGGGAGCAGAGAAGTCAAGTATGAGTTATATTTACTGAACGTCTTGCCTTTGACAACTTATGAATCAATTCACAAACCTGGATGGCTGGGTTTTCAACTCGTACGGCTTGGCAAGTTAGCAAATACTTCGTGTATTAAAATTCAAGCAAATTCATTACACCGCAGCCTAAAGTATTGTGGGCTCGCATGCGAGCTGATTGATCAACATAGATTTAATAATAGGAAAAGGGAGGAAACAGCCGTTGGACCATTTTGTTCAAATTGCTCTAACTCGCATGAGATTTAACAAAAAAGCCGTATTTTAAGTATCCTATCTAAACATTGTATATTCTCACCAAATCGTGCAAGATATTTGTAGAAATGGTTGTTAAAGGTGCATATTTGGCGGCCAAAATTTACAGATTGTTTTCGTACGATGTGCACCGCAACACCTGGTGACGGAAATGACGTATTTGTTGATATGAACATGGTGGAAAGTGGTTTTCCCCCAAGTTAATATTTTAAGAAACGATTGTCCTTTCCACTTATTATAACTAAATCAGCGAGCGGTCTTTTCACTAGATCTCAATTCTTAAATTCTCATACACCAAACCTGGCTGAAACAGAAGGGAATATCGACCGATCGACGGTAATTACGGCAGGCGAGATTCGTATTTTTATCTTAGACTGTCAAACGTCACACTTCAGTGTTTCAATTATTATAAAGCTTCACACAAAGGAGTTGACTCACAAGATCGAACTCAAAATATGAACAAATTTATAGCTTGAATAAGAGAATACCCTGGTTTTGCATCAAGCGACCGACTCATATTTATACGCATTTAAAAATTTAATCAAAGTTCTACTTTGGCCCAAGCTTTTATATGATCAGATCTCATCGAAATATGCTTACGGACACGTATGAATGCACTTAATATTCAAAGATCTTACCGGGATTTAGAAACAAAAACATGTTTTTCCGTGTTCGATGTTTTATGGTTTGAAATCTCCTTGAAATTTCCAACGGTCAATTGGTCTAGTGAGGTCATTACCCATTCGCTTCCGGTATTTGTGCACTTCCGTCACCAGGTGTTGCGGTGCACATCGAACGATTGAACGTTAAGAGTTTCCTCCCTTTCTCTATTTTTATTCGGGTTACCATCGGGGTTCATCGGCTAGGCATATCGTTTCCGAAGCAAGCTTCGCTGACGTTCGGGGCAATGCGAGCCCACAATACTATGGGCTGCGGTGTAATGAATGATTGAATTTTAATACACGAAGTGTTTGCCAACTTGCCAAGCCGTACGAGTTGAAAATGCAGCCATCCAAAGCCATCCAGGTTTGTGAATTGATTCATAAGTTGTCAAAGGTAAGACGTTCAGTAAATATAACTCATACCTGACTTCTCTGCTCCCTGTGCAGTGGCGTGAGGCAATACGCGCTAATAGCTTGATTATTAAAGCTATGGTACTAAAAGCTATGGTGCTAAATAAAGCTATAGTCATAAACTACGGTAGTAAAGCTTTAAGACTAAGTAGGCCAATCAAATTAACGTCACAAACAACTCGCAAAATTTGACTACTATAGAAAAGTTGTCAAATAATAATGCAATCTAGTTAGAAGGTAAAGGAAATGAATGAAAAGTGAATGAAAAGATACGCATACCTGCAGTAAAAGTCAGAATAAATGTTTTCACATTCATGACACAGATTTTGCATGACATTGACAACTGCAGTATACAATTCCTCCATTAATATATAGATTTGACAGTTCTGGCACGCTCTGTATACCGCCTGTAACTGACATTTCATTTGAATTTTTGTCATTTACATGGACAATATGCTATAATCTATTTATTATATACATGACAAAATTACTGCAATCTGATTGGTTAAGACGAGTGCAATAAATCATTAATTGCACTCCTGGGGAGTGCAGTTAATGATTTGAAGAAAAAAAATGGCTGCTCGCTTTGCAAATACAAGCGAGTCTGACATTCACTTACTTAAAACAAAAGCAGAAAATGAAAATACACAAAAAAGCACTGCCAATTGGCTAAACGTTTGGCAGGAATGGGCTTTCTACCGAAACTATGATGTTAATATGGAAAATTTTCCACCTGAAGAGCTAAATAAAATACGCGGAGGTGCGAACAAAGAAGGGTCATGAATACGAGCCGGAGAGTCTAAAAGTTCTGCAGCCTGCTTTCAACCGTTACCTCAGAGAAAGAAAATACCCCTACTCAATAATTCGCGATGATAAATTTGAGGAGTAGTCAAAGAAAGTCCTCGAAGGAAAGGCTCGGGAGCTTTGCAAAGAAGGCCGCGGTAAACGGCCTAACGCTGCCAAACCTCTTACTCTACAAGAAGAAGAAATGTTATGGCAAGAAGGAAAACTTGGCAACTCCTCTCCACATATTTTAACAAATACAATGTGGTGGTTACTCACTCAGCATTTTGGGCTGCGAGAAAGACAAGAACATCACACTATGGCTGTTGAAGACTTCTCTTTCGGCGAAGACGACAACGGTGAATTCATCACTTTTCACGAAAGCCCAACGAAAACTCGCCAAGGCGGTCTTCACATCACAAGACGACAGCAGCTTCCCAAAATGTTTGCAACCGGCGTAGAAAGGTGTCCAGTCGCGCTATTTCGGGAATACATCAACCACGAAGGTCCATTTTACTTGACACCATTACCGAAAACAACACCACACAACAACGTTTGGTACAAGCGAGTGAAACTTGGCGTGAATTCCATTGCCAAAATCATGAAGTCGCTGATTGCTGATACATCCCTCGAAGAAAGTGGTAACAAATTGACAAATCATTCCGCCAGAAAGACACTTGTCAAGAAACTACGAGCAAGTAACGTAGAGCGATCGTCGATAACGAATGTCACGGGCCACAGAAACGAGCAGTCACTAAAGGACTATGATGAAGGAAACGAAGTCGAGCAACGCCATATCTCAGATTTGATAAGCAATACTAATGCTGGTCAAAGCCACCATTGCCACAACAAATACCAAAACAAGCTTTCAACTATTCAAGCAGTTCATTGAGTCGATCCGGTGCACCGCACTGCACCGCACCGCACCGCACCGCACCGCACCGCACCGCACCGCACCGCACCGCACCGCACCGCACCGCACCGCACCGCACCGCACCGCACCGCACCGCACCGCACCGCACCGCACCGCACCGCACCGCACTGCACCGCACTGCACCGCACTGCACCGCACTGCACCGCACTGCACCGCACCGCACTATTGATTTTTATTACAATTTATAATTTACAGGTGATGGGTCTTGATTAAGTCCTTCGAGATAACAATAAGTGCATGCCATTAATGGTCATACAAATATAGATAATTATATACATGAAATAAGTAACTTCTTAAAGAAAATTGGTAATAAGGTTAATATGTTTAAAGAAGTTCAAAAATAAAGCTCTAACATAACAATATTAATACGAATCAATATATGAGCAGTTTACTCAGGATCAATTTCTACTTCTAAGACATCTTCTGTGATGCCAAGATGTTCCTGGTAAACGTTTGTCAAGCCTTGAATTACGTCAGTACAACAAAGTTTTCTAAACAAGGAACGGTATCTTTTGGACATTCCAAGGTGCCGTAAAACATGTTCATGTGGAGGATGCCAGGGGCCGAGAGCACCAACCACAAAACCAAAGACCTCACATTGCTTGCCTTCACCAATAAAAAATTGCTTCAGCCCCATTACCAGAAATTTTGGTCTTTTGTGCCGCTGCTCTCGGTCAGCGGCTATATTCGCCTAATAATATAATTATGTATTTTAGAATTTCGAATGCGTGTGATTCTACTGTATTCTAGTGTCTCTCATTATTCAGGTCATTGAGTTCTTTAGAATTCGTCCAATTCGGATATTCTTTATGGAAAGTGAGAGCTAGGGAAGTACTGTGTCGTCGAAGTAAGCAAATGTTTTTTAGTTATAACTGTTCCTTAGTCCATGCTGAAGTCAAATGGAGTCGGGCAAAGAAGAAATATGTCACCTTTTCAGCAAAATTTGAATTATTATGTGCTCTCCTTATTATTTACTGCTGAAAATCTCCATTATTGTGGTCTTTAATACGCACGCGCGCCATCATCTTGTCCCAAAGTTCTGGTAAAGCCTTCATATTCATTGATTTTTCGTTGTTCAGCATCATGAAGGGCTTCAGCATTATCATCAAAGGGGCAACAAACATCAATTATAAGTACTTTGTTATCCTCTTCAACAATAATGTCAGGACGTAAACGTGAGTTGGCGGCACGAACTTGTTTGTCGGTAGTAATGGTACCATGTTGAACGGCGTTGGTGATACGGTCTACTATTGTGTTGTGTCTTCGAAGAATACTAGGCATGTTAGGAAGGCAGTGACACAAGACATGAGGAAGGGTCTCATCTGCAGTGCATGTACAACGGCGACACTTTGAGCTGGCATTAGACCACCGACTCTTGACATTATTAAGTCAAAGGCAATTGAGTCGAGCATGTTGAGGCGATTGTATTGCCAAGTACATCCATTGGCGAAGGTGTCAGTAGTAAGCGCCCGAGCAACTTTCCCTTGATCAGGAAGAGCAAATAGTGTAGAAGCGAATGAAAATGAAAAAAACCCAACAACAACAACAGCAACAACAACAACAACACAACAACAACAACAACAACAACAACAACAACAACAACAACAACAACAACAACAACAACAACAACAACAACAACAACAACAACAACAACAACAACAACAACAACAACAACAACAACAACAACAACAAAACTACACTACACTGCACACTGCACTGCACTGCACTGCACTGCACTGCACTGCACTGCACTGCACATTACATTACATTACATTACATTACATTACGTTACATAACATAACATTACATTACATTACATTACATTACATTACATTACATTACATTACATTACATTACATTACATTACATTACATTACATTACATTACATTACATTACATTACATTACATTACATTACATTAAATTAAATTAAAAACAAGCGGCTAAACAGCCTTATTCTGCTTAGCGTAAAACACGACACGAACTTCTGCGGAACATTGACTTGTCATTAATTAATGATTTTGCTATTATGAAATCGCGTAAACGTAACGTTTGCAAGTTGTCTGCAGACTGAGACGCCAATGCTTTGCATGTTCATGCATATGCATATACATTTTGTTCATGACTTCATGTTGGCTATTTATGCTATTTTCAGCTGTATTAACTTTTAACTTTTTTTCTTGTCCCCGAGCCGGGCGACGGGCCGAAGGCCCGGAGCCCGGTGAGGGTGCTAATCTCGACACGCGTGGAATCCATTTTACACGCGTGTAGAAAAAGCGAGGGAGACGAAATCTGTGAAATAGTTTATTTATTTGTTTGTATATATATATGTTTGGTACGGTGTCACGCGGTAAGAATAGTTGGACACTGGTGACTAGCGACGAAGAAAACTAATAAATCTGTCAGTATTTTGCTTTCGTTTAACTAAATGGAGTCTGCTCTACTTAAATAATAAAAGTGAACAACAAAGAAAAGGATACAAACAGCCGGTTTAATATATTTTGAAGCGAAACCAAGAGAACCTGAAGAAACCAAACGCTGTATCATGGTAAACAACTCCGTGGTCTCAATTAAGTTAACGGTAGGGGATTTGTAATTTGTATTTTGTCCTTATGTCCTAAAACAATATACAGCTTCACGTTTTCATGCTTTCCCTTTGCTCGTCCAAACCATAAGTTAGCTTAACTAAAGCTAACTTAAACCGCTACCTTAGGCTTACGTGGACGTGATGTTTTTCATTGACTTTGCATGCACTTTGTAATTTATTCAGTATTAAACATACGCATGGGCTTTGTCGGTTTTCTTGCCTGTATTTCCAATTTTTCGACTGAAACGTTGGTCTGTTTAATACTTCTTTCTGGAATCTGATTCTACTGAATTGTTTTTATCTCAGACTATTATAAATGTAATTTTTGAGCTGTTAACTTTTAATTTTGCCTTTGCAAAACATCTATTGCATAGGCAAGCCATTTAAAGGCTTGCTAAAAAGAATCCATTTTGAAAACTAAAAACAATATAATTTTTACAACCAGAATTTAATAATGAAATCTAAGTTTTGCTTTGATATGCTCAACTTTCATTAAATGATTTAAATAAGTTTTGTCATCCTATCCATAAATTCTATAATTATCCCAAGGATTTAATATAATTTGTTTTTATATCTGTTTGTTTTTATATTGGCTGTATATCAGGAGTGCTTATTCTAATCAGGGAGTGGGTGGGTGGGGTGTTTCAAAAAAGCATGTAAAAGTGGGCGAGGGGTTGTTGTGTTTATGTATTTCTAGTATGTAATATATAATGTATTGTTAACTATTCACAAACACGCAGACCCGAAGAATTTGTATATAATCCCCGGTGAGGGTGCTAATCTCGACATGCGTGGAGTCCACTTTACACGCGTGTAGAAAAAGCAAGGGAGACAAAATCTGGAAATAGTTTATTTATTTGTATACATGTGTGGACGGACCACGCTCGGTGAAGATTGTGGGGCACTGGAAACAATATTGTTCTTGACGAAAAAGAACTACTACAATAAGAAAACTATTTAAAAGATGATAAGACGGCAGCCACAGGTAAAAAATACAACGGGCATTGGCAAGAAAAAAACATGCAATGGATATGATACGTTTAAAATACTACACGGACACAAATGTCAAAATATAAAACAAAATTGACTGTGATAGGATGTAAACAGGGAAACTCGAACAGTTTTGCTATGTTCGGTGATTACTGAGAGCGACTGTTCTATATTTTTACCGTAGCTTAAACTTTTCGGCTTTAACTTCGTCGGTTTTCTATTTGACTATTTCTTTTTCCCTCTTTCGAGTTTTGGTTTGATGGGTTTCCTTTAGTCAAGACGTTGATTTGTTTCTGTTCTTTTGAAAAGGATGTAATATGACTTAGCGGTTATTTATAATTTAGCATAAAAGATGGAGAAAGAACATTTTTTCTTTTGTAAAACGTACAAATGCTGTTGAAATATTTATTAAGGCCTATTAACATGTATGTTAAAACATTTTCAGCAATTCAGATTTCGAAATGAAAAACTGTTTTTGTTATATTTGTTTAAATAAATTTAAAATGCCATCAATGAACACCAGCCAGACAGTTTGATTAGTTTTCAAAATGCAAATATTTTTAGATACCAAGCAATGTTCTTTGTAAACATGGGAAGAAACAACTGTAAAATATAACTCTAATATTTTGATGAAATTCTGACGCCTGCTTCAGTAGTGTGGTGGTAACATCGTTGGTTTGCACGCGAACGAGATCGAGTTCAAAACCTGGGATGCGACGTGCAATTTTCTTCATCTCAATATATTTTACGAAATATCATCCTTAAATTTTTCTTTGTTCTTTGTTGCATTTTTCTTAAAAAAAATAGAGTTCTTGTTTTTTTATTTCAAATATTCTACCAGAATTAAAACTATATTTTCATTCCGACATGAGTAGCTATTTCCAGGCCTCCAATAAAAAAGAACGCAAGGGGGGGGGGGGGGGGGATTATTGCATTTATATATTTCTAGTATATAATGTATTGTTAACTATTCACAAACACGCAGATAGGTCATGCCGAAGAATTTGGAACGACCTTGTGTTTTATTTAAATGTTAATATGGTATGTACAACTTAGACAAGCAGTGCTTTGACAATGGAGAAACAAACGATATCTCTAAGAAATGGGTGCGCTAGAAGAACCCGAAACGCAGGACAAGTTATTTAAAAACATATGCTCATGTAAATAATTAGCTGTCAATATGTACGCTGTAATTTGTTATAAATATAAAAATAAACTATAAAGAACTATTATAATGTGCTTGTATCAGGGGCGTAGGAAGCTTGATAAAGTTAGGGGGGCCGACTGCAACGAGGCGTCACCATGGTTGGCGCCGAGCGGTAAAATTTTGAAAATTTGAAGTCTCTAGATCGTCGAAAATGCCATTTTCAGAGTCTCCTCTACCTCTTTCGTTAGGCCCTTTCATTAATTCTTTCATTATAATTTGTGAGTCTCTTGCTATCCGTGAGTCAGGATGGATTATTACTATTAATTGGCCGATCAGCGCAATCGAAGTCGCACTCATAATGCAATTTTTTTAAATTCAATTATTTTTGGGGGGGCCGAAAGCTATTCCGGCCCCCTTTATAAAATATTGGGGGGCCGTCCCCCCTGGCCCCCCTGCTTCCTACGCCCCTGGCTTGTATGTCTTTATTAAAGGACAAGAAAGTTAACATGTTGGCAAACTAAAGTCATTGGCGTACTTTAAAGTAACCTAAATCATATTTATCGCCATCTTTCGGGTATTCTAAATAATTTATACGCTCGCTAAAACAAACAAAGGTTTCCTAATTAGATTTCTTGCTCCACTGCACTTTGCCTCGTTTATATGTTTTGCTATAAAAATCAGTACGATTTCGTACTCGTCTAACCCCCTTTTTCCTTCCTTTGAAGAAACCAACCCTAACACTTTTGGTCGAATTACCGCTTATCTAACTCTAGTGTATAGAGTAAACGAATCCTTAGATGAAGAATCACTTCGAGAAGCTGTGCGAAGAACGATAAACGATTTGAGACGTATAGACTTGACAAAATATAAACGAAATATTATTTGGCTAAGGGATGGTTGAGTGCACACGACGTAGAGGATGTATATAGATTTGCATAGTCTAGAATATTTAATACGTTTAGGGGGAATTCAAGAGACGGATGGGGATAATAAGGGGTAAAATTACTGATATTTGCATAAGCCACATGTAGGAAACTCGTTAAAAACTCATAAGCAGAGCTGTTACCATAGAGAATGTACAGCGTGGCGTCGCTTCATTCGACTTCTGTCCTCGTACGAGTATTATCGAAAGTCTTTGGAGTGTGTTTGGAAAGTGTTTATTTTTGGAAAGTTTTTGTTCCACGGTCTGTGATCAAGATGTCTCAAACGGTAAGTTGATCTTTTGAACATTTATAAAGCTTGCAGTTTGTTTCATAGCATTGAATTCGAGTGTTATACTTATGAATTTTTACTTCGCGTTTTAGATTGATGTGATCAAACGGTGTAAGACCGAAGGCGATTTGGAGTTTCTCGAAGCGTCGTTTGTGCTCACTGAGGAGCAAAGGCAGGCCGTTTTACAGCAAAAAGTAATCTTCTGGACTAACGCTATGGCCGATGAACTTCGCCGTGAAACCAAGACACCTTCCGACGTGGTACCTGATTTAATGGCTAATTGGTCAGAGGAAGAACGTCGTCAGTTCAACGAAGATTGGGCCAACGACGAGTTCTTGTGCCACGACGAGGAAGCTGAACAGCCCCAAATCCATGAACCGATGGAAGACCAAATCGGCGAAGGTAGCAATCGAAAGCGTGGCAACGACGCTGAGACTTCCTCTAAGCGCCTAAAACCGGAAGAATATTTCACGATCAAATCTGGAAAGCAAGTCAACGTAAGGAAATTCAAGACGACAGGTACCGACTATACTGTTTAGTTTAACGATTTAAATATACATGGGGTTTCCGACATTATGTCAGTATTGAACAGTGCTTTTAAGCACATATTTGATCGGTTAACCACCGATATGGCTCCTCATGATCAAGTCCGTTTGATATGAACTCCCACCAGCTAGACCGCCCCATTTCATTGCCTTTCCTTCAACGAGACCGTTTAACTCCCAAGAAATTCTCGGCCGCCGTAGAACGTGTCGTACAGTCTAACATTCAGTTTACGCTGTCAGTGAACGTCAAAGTAGCTCACGTCGAGATGCCGGTGCACTAAAACGGCGAGATGTAGTCAACCTGCAAAGTTACCTCAATAAGAAACGCTGTCTAATTCAGATCAAGAACAAATATGAACTGTGTTGTGCTAGAGCGATTGTCGTTGCCAAAGCGAAATTTGATACAAAAGTGCCTGATACAAAAGTATTGTAGACCATCGAAAACCTCTCCAAACTCGTTTAGCCCGCGAACTCCACGAAGCTGCTGGTGTCCCCCTGGGTCCCTGCGGGATCCCCAAAGTCAAGAAGTTCCAAGCTGTCCTCCCTGGATACCAACTCAACGTGGTTTCCAAGGAACACTTGAACGCTCTGATTTATTCCGGTCCTGAAGCTGAGAAACACCTTTACCCTTACCACCACGACGACCACTATATCACGAGTATGCCAGCCTTCCTCGCCAGAAAACAATATACTGCCATAAATGTAAGAAACTCACTGCTACGACAAGATCACCGACCATCGACCCCGTGTGGCGATTTGTGTAAACTCTGCAACACTCAGAACTGTCCCGTGATCAAATGGAAATTTTGTAAAGACTGGTTCTTCAAGAGTGACGACTGCTTCGCCCGCCACAAAGCTGCAGTTGGACAACAGAAAGCCCTATGTTCTTCGCTGACCAAGTGCCAAAAATGTCAACGCGTTGTCACCCGAGCTAGCATTAACGATCATCACTGTGGCCTAGTATGCTGTTCTACGTGTGAAAAGTATGTCAAACCGGAAAACCACCAATGTTACATTCAGCCTATCGGCCAAAGAAACCAACAACCAGCCCAAGAAAGCCAACGTAACGATTTCCTCGACGACAACGTACAGGTGGACAACGACAATGAAGAACGTAACGACCAGAATCTGATGTTCTTTGATTTCGAATGTACCCAGGATGACGGACAGCATATTCGGAACCTATCTGTAGTACAGAACGAGAGTAGTGACGAGAAAGTGTTTTCTGGCCCTAGTACAAAAGATGAGTTTTGAAAGTGGGTCGTTCAACGCCAAAACGCCAACAACACCTTCGTCACAGTCATAATTTCCAGGTCTACGATGGTTATTTTATTCTTCAGTACCTGTATAAGAATGGTATCGTGCCCGAAGTCATCACTCGTGGCGCAAAGATCCTTTCCCTGACGGTTCCAGAACTGAACATTAAATTCATTGACTCGCTGTGTTTTATTTCCATGCGCCTGGCTGATTTCCCGAAGACCTTTGGAATAACCGAGCTGGAAAAAGGTTACTTTCCGCATTTTTTCAACCGCGCCGAGAACCAGAGCTACGTGGGGCCACTTCCAGACGCTACGTTCTACGACCCTGATGGTATGAAACCTGGCGATCGCAAGAAGTTTTTCGTTTGGTACAATGATCTCATCAACCGTCACTACGTCTTCGACTTCCTAGCCGAAATCTTCCGCTACTGCAAGTCGGACGTCGACATCCTTCGTCGCTGTTGTTTGGAGTTTCGCGAACTCTTCCGTGAAGTCAATGATGTGGACCCCTTCGCCTCTTGCCTGACCATCGCGCCTTCGCTTGCAACCTGGGTTTTCGCAAAACGTTCCTGAAGGAAAACACTATCGCCGTTATTCCACCCTGCGGTTATACACCTGAGAATAAGCAGTCCGTTGTTGCACTGAAGATGTTGGCTTATATCGCCCAGCGTGACAATATCGTCATTCGACACGCTCGCAATCATGGAGAACAGCGTACTGGCAAATATCTCGTAGACGGGTACAACGCCGAGACGAACACGGTGTGGGAAGTGCAAGGCTGTCTGTGGCACGGATGTGAACGATGCTATACCAGAGGCACCATCAATCCTGTCAACGGGTTATCGATGCATGAACTTCATCAAAGAATCTTAGAGAAAACACAGTTTTTGAAGGAAAATGGGTACAATGTCGTTGAGATCTGGAATTGCGACATCGACCGTCAGCTCGCCGCAGACCCTGATATGAAAAGGTTCTTCGGCGACTTCGAGATCTCTGAGCCCCTACAACCGAGAGAAAGTTTCTTCGGCGGAAGGACCAATTCGACTCGCATCTTTTACGAAGCCCAGCCTAACGAGAAAGTCAACTACGTGGATTGCTGTTTCCCATTGGCCATCCAGAAATTATTACTGAGAACTTCAAACCGATCAACGAGTACTTTGGTCGGGTGAAATGTTTTGTTTTACCTCCTCGTTGCCTCTACCATCCCGTCCTTCCCTACCGCACTCAGGGTAAATTGATGTTCCCACTTTGCCGCACTTGCGCCGACACCTTACAACATGAACCATGTAACCACCTTGACACCGATCGAACTCCTCATGGTACTTGAGTCACTATCGGACTTCAGAAAGCGTTGGAGAAGGGGTGTCGTTTGGTCAAGATCGATGAGGTTTGGCACTTTCCTGAACATACAGATGACCTGTTCAAAGATTATGTAGATACGTTCCTCAAAATAAAACAAGAGGCCAGTGGTTTTCCACCAGACTATGACACTGAGGAGAAAAAGGTTCAGTACATCACCGACCATGCTGCGAAAGAAGATATTCGGTTGGATCCGAACCACATCGTCAAGAACCCTGGTCTAAGGGCGCTGGCTAAACTCATGCTCAATTCATTCTGGGGTGAGTGTCATTAATGTCATTTTTGTTTGTTTGTTTGTTTGTTTGTTTGTTTGTTTGTTTGTTTGTTTGTTTGTTTGTTTGTTTGTTTGTTTGTTTGTTTGTTTGTTTGTTTGTTTGTTTGTTTGTTTGTTTGTTTGTTTGTTTGTTTGTTTGTTTGTTTGTTCGTTTGTTTGTTCGTTCGTTTGTTTGTTTGTTTGTTTGTTTGTTTGTTTGTTTGTTTATTGGTTTGTTTGTTTGTTTGTTTGTTTGTTTGTTTGTTTGTTTGTTTGTTTGTTTGTTTGTTTGTTTGTTTGTTTGTTTGTTTGTTTGTTTGTTTGTTTGTTTGTTTGTTTGTTTGTTGTCGTCAACCATTAGATACAGTGGCTAATGTTTTTCTTTTGCCTTTTCTTTCTATATTACTAGGTAAATTTGCACAGAGGCCCAATATGACTCAGGTCAAGATTGTATCGGATCCGGCTGAATACTTTGACCGTTATCCACTGACAAAGTGACCGTCACTGATGCAAACTTCATCAATGACGAACTGATCGAAGTCCACTATGAGAATGTTGATGAGTTTGTTGAGGCCAATGGGGAAACCAACGTCGTCATCACTGCCTTTACCACCGTTCATGCCCGTCTCAAGCTCTATGGTGTCCTCGAGCAACTCGATCGTCCCCTCCTATATTTTGATACGGACTCCATCATTTATGTGTCCAAGGAAGGAGACTGGAAACCACCGACCGGATCGTACCTTGGAGAGTTGACCGATGAACTCGATGGTAACCATATCACGACATTTGTGTCCGGAGATCCTAAGAACTATAGTTACAAGTTAAACACTGTGTGCAAAGTTAGGGGTATCACCTTAAATTTTAGGACCCCACAAACAATTAACCATGGTGTTATGTGCGATATGGTGTATCTAACTAAGTACATTGTGTGATATAGGAGATCCGGTAAACCTAAATATACCATTTAAAATCGTACGAGATAGAAAGAATAAGGATGTGGTGACTAGGGGTGAGACTACGGATTATAGAATTGTATATAATAAACGTGTAATTGTAAATAATTTCGATACTTTACCTTATGGATTTTAACTTTGTGTGTTTGTAAATATTTTTGATACTTTACCTTATGGATTTTGAACATTAGACTTAAACTTTGTGTGTTTGTAAATAATTATCAACTTTTGTGTGTGCTTGTAAATAGGAGAATTATATATTTTTATTAACACTATTCACTTGTCTTGTTATGTGGCGAGGGATAGGAGGAGTTAGGCGGGGGATTAACAGGGACAAAAAGTGTCCCTAGAAGGACATTTTTACTGGGGATAAGAGGGGTTAAGCGATGGATGAACAGGGACAAAAAGTGTCCCTAGAGGGACTTTTTTAACTGAGGGATAGGAGGGGATAAGGCGAGGGATCGACAGGGACAAAAATTGTCCCTAGAGGGACTTTTTTAACAGGGGGATAGGAGGGGATAAGGATCGACAGGGACAAAAAGTGTCCCTAGAGGGACTTTTTTAACTGTGGGGATAAGAGGGGATAAGGCGAGGGCGTGACAGGGATAGAGATATTATTAAAAGCGATTAATATTGTAGTAATCAATGGCAGTCAGTTGACGTCACGCCTCGAAAGCGTAAGGACTGCCCCATCTGGAAAAAAGGGGCTACTTAAATTGTCAAACCATTTAGCTGTCATTCATCAACTCTCTTCTCAAGAAAGACAATCTTTTCTGATTCGAGCCAAAGTTTCCAAAGATTTAGACGCTCTTTTAACTGAGTTGCGCGAATTCATTCGGCTTAAATAGAAGTGTACCTGGTAAGCTGTATTCATTTACGTCATGTATGCCATACAGTTAAAACATCCGTTTGGACTCTTGGTCTCTGGAGGTACTAAGACAGGCAAGACAACCTTTGTGAAACAATTGTTAGCTAACGCCCAAATCATATGATCGACTCTGCTCCAGAAAATATCATGTATTTCTACTCGGAATATCAAGATACGTTCGGCGAAATAGAAGCCTTAATTTTCCGAGATTCAGTTTGTCCAAGGTTTGCCCCAATCAATGTTGGATAGCATTAACCCCAAAACAAGAAATCTATTTATAATTGACGATATGATGGGAGAAAAAGATGCAGAAATTGCTAAACGTTTTACGAAAAAATCCCATCATGGGAATCTCAGTGTAATTTATTTCAAAGCAAGGATCATCGTACCATTTCCCTCAACGCTAGTTATCTCGTGTTAACCAGAAATGTTCGTGACGCCAGCCAAGTAATTCATCTGGCCAAACAGTTGTATCCTAGCAACACTAAATTTTTTCAACAAGCCTATCAGATGGCGACTAACTGCGACATGTCCCGACGAAATCCGAGTAAGATCCGGGATCTTTCCGACGAACACCCACTACGTGTACCAGCCCAGAGTACAAAAGGGGCTGTTCAGTGACAATGCGATCATTTGACAATGTCTGCTTGTATTTGAAGGAACTGTGACGTTTTAAAAGTATTAGCAAAGTGTAATCCTCTAAGGAAGGAAAAAGGGGGTTAGACGAGTACGAAATCGTACTGATTTTTACAGCAAAACAAAGTGCAGTGGAGCAAGAAATCTAATTAGGAAACCTATATGTCTGTTTTAGCGAGCGTATAAATTATCTAGAATTTACTTTAAAGTATAGTACGCCAATGACTTTAGTTTGCCCACATGTTAACTTTCTTGTCCTTTAATAAAGACATACCAGCACATTATAATAGTTCTTTGTAGTTTATTTTTATATTTATAACAAATTACAGCGGATATATTGACAGCTAATTATTTACACGAGCATATGTTTTTAAATAAATTCTCCTGCGTTTACGGGTTCTTCTAGTGCACCCATTTCTTAGAGATGTCGTTTGTTTCTCCATTGTCAAAGCACTGCTCGTTCTTTATAGGGAATTTTGATATTTTCCGGTTTTTGCGTTGTTTATTATTTACGGACTCCAAATGCTAAAGTTTGTTTCCATTTCCTCTTGTCGCTTTAGAAGGCTCTCCAAAGTTTTCTCCATATTTAGTTCTGTGCTGTCTGCGATAGTTTCTTTACACTGTAAAGGTACACATATTCCAATTTTACTCCATTTTAGCCATTTAGCGCGTTCTTTGATATCCATGTGATGTACTTGATCAAGATGATTTACTAGTCTTGCAAGATTAGTGCTTCCGCAACCGAAGACAGACAGTTTCTATGTGTGCGACCCATGTTGAGGTGTTTACTCGACCAATGACACACGGCATTTGACATTTTTTTGGCATGTTAAGATGCTTTTATTAGGCCCGTTTAGGCTCTACCTGGCATTTTATGGCCCATTAAGGCCTTTTGGCCCGTTTGGATAATAGGGGTGATTAACACATTGCAGCTATACAATATATTCTAATCCCCACAATATAAACATGCCCAGACTTGTTGCGCTCTACCATTGTTCGAGCTTGTTACGTCATAATAAAAAATGCTTAGCTTGCAGAAAAGTGCATTAAGTAAAGCTTTCTTCGTAGTTTTTTCTCATTCTACATTACAACTCCGTGCTGTCAACATCTCGAGAAAAATATCCGACTTATCTTGACAATATGCAAGCTTTGGGTCTTTTTTCTCGTCGTTGTCTTCTTGGTCGTTCCAACAAGAATACTGTGCTTTTGGAGAAGATTGTCAAAGAAAATTCTCTTAACAGAACTGGCGCTGTTGATTTTAACAAGTACGGAAAGCAAGAAAGTATTGGTTTTAACTCTTGTAGTGACAAGTTTGTGGTTAACTTTCTCCTCTACGACTTGTAAGTCTACGGAAGAATTAAATCGAAAGAGACTGACGAAACTGTATATTACGCACAAAAGTTTAAAATTGCATGTGCAGATGGAAACTTTTTATTAAAGTTTTTACGCACTGACGACTATGAATTGAGAAACATTTTCTTAAAGGATATCGACATGACAATGGATTACAGTGGTAGTTTTGACAAAGAGGAAGTTGTACGCCATCTGACTACACACAAAGGTTTTCGAATCGAAGGTTGTGTAGACGCTGACAGAACAATTCTCGATAACAGCGATCAAGTCGGTAATAACTGCATAACTAATATGGAAACTGTGGATGGATTAACAACCCACTGTAAAATTTACAACAAAATTGTGCAAATGTTGGAGAGAAAGAGTGTCAGAGAAACTGTTAGTCAGCACTGGAAAGATTGGGTATGTCAGAAAGATTCTCGTCTTGCTAATGCGCGGGATTTAGCCAAAGATCGAGGGTTGACTCGTGCAGAAGTAACATTTTATTACGAAGATAATGCACCCAGCGACAAGTTTATGGAGAACACTCCAACTCGCATAACACAGTATATTCCACCCTCCTTGGTTTATTCTACCCCATTCGCTGATATCTGGAGAGTTTACTGTGATTCGATGTTACACAGTTTAGTCGTGGTTGACAGAACGCGCGATGTTGGATTGTTAGTTTACGCCTATACAATGAAAAAACTAAGAACATTAGTGGACAGTTTGTTGAAAAATGGTCCGAAACGGAGAAATGGTGTCTCTCTAATCCCACCCTGAGCGCTAAGCTTCCTGTGGATATCGCCAAAATTTGTGATCGGATTAAAACTTCGAGTGGCAAGACAAAAGTTGCTTTCCTGGATATATCTGGTGCTCGTTATTTTAAGAATCGTGGCGATGCAAGTTTGGATTTTACTACCAGGCCGGTGTTTACAGCTGGAATGGCGATAGTAAAGATGTTAATTTACAGTTATTAGAAAATGCTGGATTTGTGTCACACGGACATTGTACGCCATACCTCGCCCATGTGCAAGGAAATAAGAACTGTAAGGTGGACATGGAATTGTCTATGACAGAGATTTTGGAAGTCAAATTACGCAACCCTCCAGAAAAGAACGTCGAGCATGCGATAAAACGCAGAAAGAATAGTGGGACAGCATTACGAAAGAGGCGGCAACACAAATACAAGAGTGTCGAAAACCCTTCGAAACTGCCATTAAAGAGAAGAAAGAAAGGCTGTATAATTATAGTTACTCGATAGTTATAGTAGTGTGTTCTCTGACAGCGAAATCATCCATCTTAAAGATTTCCCCCAAGGATCGTATAATGTCATGGCTATGCGTGAGAAACAAACCCAATTTGGAGAAAAGTATATGATGTTGGTCGATAAGGATGGAGAAGGAAATCTCGGTCTCTGCTATTCCAATAAATACATCGAAACATATATCTACAGGAAAACTTGTCTGACGCAGAAAAGGAGCAGATTCGAGATCCCAAGCGACAATACTTAACATTGTTTAATAAACCACTAAATGTTGTGTTAAATATTACAGGATGGGGTCGAACTCCACAGAGAAATGTAATTGTCTATTGCAACATAAGATTGACACAACAGATGGAAAAATACAGCATTAAAAATTTGCAACAGGAGCTGACAATGGAAATACAAGAATTAAGGAAATAAGAAATTAGAAAATATTCTTACAGAATCGAGCAGGTCCACAACGGCAGCTTCCATACTTGCAAGAGAAGATATGGTCCCGTACAAGCATCTGAAAAGCTTAGCAGAATTGCCTCGTGGGTCCACATATACTGTCTTGGCCATTGGCTGCAGCGAGCACTACGGCCAGCAAAAACATGTTGTCAAGTTGGATAATAATGGAACAGTATACCAGGCTGGAGACAATTTGGAAGAGCAGAAGGAACAGTTATTGGACGGTTGTAAGCTTGTTATAAAGAAAGTATGTGTCGATAATTCCACAAAAAGAAAGTTTGACGTCTGTGAAATTGTTCGACGAGGTGACTGGGCTGGCGTTTTAGATTATGAGAAAGTGCCACTTTTACCAGCAGTCAACAAGCGAAACACTGTTAAAGTTCTCGATGTTCAATCCGTCCAGCTTAAAGGAATAAAACGCAAACTCTAATTGCTCACACAGGATGGTACCGTGTACAATGTTAAACGCTCCAAGATGGAGGATACTGTGGAAGCTGGACAATTCATTTAAAAACATTTGCCCGTGTAAATAATTAGCTGTCAATATGCGCATTGTATACTTAATGTTACTGTAAATAAACTTTTTACAACTATTATAATGTGTTTTTGCGGGAAAACTAAAGTCACGGGTGTTCTATAAAGTAATCTTAAACACGTTTATTGCCATCTGTTGGTTATTTTAGATAATTTATAGGCTTGCTAAAACAAACATAGGTTTCCTAACTAGATTTCTTGCTCCACTGTACTTTGCCTCGTTTTCATGTTTTGCTGTAAAAATCAGTACGATTTCGTACTCGTCTAACCCCTTTTTCCTTCCTTTGAGATATAATGACGTATGCATAAATAATAGTCGGTTATGACGTAGTGCAAACCAGGGGGATGAGTAACAGCTAGGGTTTGGGGGTTGGATATTAGTTAGGGTTAGCCATTAATGACGTAACGCGCCGCTATAAAATGAATTCTAATGAGATTAGGGTTAGGAGGTCTCAAAGGAGCCTGACAATGAATAAATAATAAGTTGAATATTTAATGAGGCGGCATCCCTTCGGACTCCATAGTGGGGGGTATTACTACTTCGACATATTGACGATTGTGAGTTAATAAACGTACTTCTAAATATGTGACTAGATCTTATAATCCTAATGACTTTTCAGAGTTTAGGTGTAATACGAAATATTACAGGAACTCCTATTTCCCTAGAGTAATATGAACTTTGAATTCACTGTCATCTATGATGTCTATTGCTTTAATTAATACTTTTAAAGGAAAGTTAAGACAACATCTCTGTAATTTAATAAGCTACTAAATAGTTATGAGCCTCCGAATTCTAGGCCGAACATAATTTAATAAGTTTTAAGTTTTCCTATTTTGTTTTTAGTTTTTGTAATATGTGTATATGGTAGTCAAATTCAAATGGGGCTTTGCTCTGTCTGACCACCAATCACCTTAACTATTATCTTATTTGTTAAAATTTGTCTCTTTTGTTGTAAATATATAGGTGATAAAATAATTAAATGGAAAAAAAAAGGGAAAAAAAAAGACCCAGAGCAAATTATTGACATATGTTTCCCTTTTTGTAAACACACAGACAACTTTTAATCGTTTTGGGGACAAAAGGAAGAATTTTTAATCTTTTGTACCTTTGATTTTTTTGAGTAAGGTGTTCACAACGCCGTCGAGGGGGTCAAGGGGCCCCGCGCTGAAAATATACCGCGGGCCCCGCGCAACCCTAATCCGGCTCTGCCGAATAAAGTTTTTATCCACTCACCCAGTATGATTTGTTACTCGGAGTGCTGTCCGGCCTACACTATTATTATCTATTTATACAAAAATATACTGAAAGATATCAGAGTTATTTGTAAACTAGTGAATTCAAACATTTAACCAACTCTATGCTAATCCAATATTCAACTTGACTTCGGTGACACGGTACACGGCCCTTAGTAAATATTAGACTAACGCGTAACGTAATGACCGTAAATATAGACCTTTTGACTCGATTTAACGATTCAGACTCGATTTCCAGCCGTTCAGTCCCGAGTACCGGTGTACTTACCATCCTCGGAAGAGACAACTATAGACGCGTCAGCCATAGAACGTGTCTGCGACGTTTCAACAAATGAATTTCATAGTAACTTTAATTTCCCGATCCTGTAGGCCGAATGATGAAAACATCTTGCCATTAACCAATTTGTCTAGAGCTTCCCGTTGTAAATCTGTTAGACAATCAATCCTAAATTTTCCTAAAACTCGTTCGCATTTCTCACTCATCATCACTCTCTATTAATTGCTATTTGACGGGGTAATTCGTGCAATTAGTGAACCTGCAATCCAACGAGAATTGACGAATATGCAGTTATACTAATTATATGGCAAGCAAAATCTTAGATCTTCACTGGAATGTAATCAGTACTCGTCAACATTCAGTATATATATATATATATATATATATATATATATATATATATATATATATAAAAGGCCATGTCCTCCTCGGTCCTCAGGGGAGCAGAAAACAATGATCTCATTACTTGAAACAAGTGAAAACGCTACGAAAACGTATTACGTGTGGGTGGGGTCTAAGACCCCGTTTACACGATGCCGGTACAATTTGAATACGGAACAAAATCATGCCGGTGTGCAAATACAGCATAAAACATTTCATATTATTTTTGTGCCGGTGTCGTGTAAACGCAAGGCCTAAACGGCATGATTTTCTTCCGTTTTCAAATTGTACCGGCATCGTGTAAACGGGGTCTAAGAACGACCAAAACGCGTATTGCCGTATAGCTTCACGTCAACACGATCGAAAAACCATACATATCATGCTATTCATACGACCGTTTTAATCATACCAGCACATAGAAATCACCTATTGTTCGTCGATGGTGTTTCAATATTACTAAAATACTTCAACGAGGACAGCAGATACGAATAATGCCGTTTTAAATTATATAGTAAATCGACACAAATTTACAACAATTAAATTTCGACAAATCTCAAATTAAATGTGTGGAGAAGAAACATACAACAAAAATGCGCTATACTGGACGGTAAGTGAATCTCAACAATAAACAGCATTCGAATATCAAGCATATGTAGCAGTACCTGAACTGCAGTAGCTCTATTGAAAGTAGGTTTATGATGGCAACAAATGTGAAATATCCAGCAAATGTCGTAAATCAACGTAATTTTTTAAAATATATCATAAATATAAATGTTCATTCAATTCCTTAAATTCTGATTTACCCCTCGGATTTACCTCTACAAGACTTACCACAGATATCTTAAACGAATCTACGTTTAGAACCAAATCAACGCTCCCCCAGTTCAAATTACCCACGTGACCAAATACTCCAAGAATCTTGGAGTATTTTGGGATCACGTGACCAGTCTTTGTCTTCTCCTCTCGCCATTTTGAAAACAGAGAAGGCCCTGGGTACGAGGTTGATTTTTCGTCTGAAGCTCGTAGCAGGTTGCTAGGCACAGCAGCGTTGCTAGGCACAGTGATTACGTAAGGCTCACAGAAATAATTTTAAAACAGCGCTTATAAGTGCTCTGGTTCAGCGATTGCAATTTGTAAGTGTTTTTTTTTTGTAATGGTTGACCTCGGATTTAATTTCCATATCAATATGTAATTTTGAACATGTTATTTAAATAGACGAAATCGAGTTTCGACTGCGCATACAATCTGAGTCGGGATAAAACGTAGTTCATTTATAACATGAGGCTGAAGCAGCCGTAGTAAATATAACATGGGCCTGTAAATAAATATAACATGGGGCCTATAACGGGCCTGCAGTAATTGGCTTCGGCTGTTGCGGTGACCCTGCCACGTATTATTTGTTATTGTTATGTTCTGTATTGTTGGCGAATTTAATAAAATAAAATTTCTGATTTCTGAAACTTTTTACAGTACAGTACAGAAACTTTAATCAAACTCACTGAATACAATACAATACAATACAATAAAAAAAGACAAGGTACAAATACGTTACAAACAACAAAAGTGATAAGTGAGTTAGATAAGGGGCTGGCGAACGGACTCTAAGTCCCAACTAGGCCAACCCCCGTATACACTACTAAAATAAAGAAATTGACATAAAATTAGAGATTTGTGAGAATACAGATTCTCAGCAGCAGAAAGGTCTGCCAGTACTTCTACAATTAGGACACACAGTCTTCCATGTTCCCACTCTATCACTATCGAAGACAGTTTCTAACTTAGTAAAATAGAAATTGTACAACTGAGATTTAAAGGAGGAGAAAGTATCTGATTGACGAATTACAAGTGGTAAGTTATTCCAAAGTCGAACAGTGCGATTAAAAAAAGAGTCTCTGAACAGTGATGTACGAAAACGGTGAATTGGACGAAGATTAAAATTAGAAACAGAGCTTCTAGTGCGGCCACTAGAGATACAAACATAATGGTTTAGCTGGATGTTGTAGAAACCGCTTATGTATTTATACATAAAACATAAGTAACGGCATTCTAGCCAGTAAGAGATAGGAATTATTAATGTTTAATAATTTAATTTTTAATGTTTAGGTATTCTATAAGGATAAAATTTGCTTATCGATTATTCTTGACAATAATCCTAAATGTAGTGTCTAAAAATAATAAATTCAAAACATAAAAAAACAGTCCTAGCCTATGTTATCTTCCCGTTATGCTTTAATAGACACGATGTAATTTGCACAAATTGAAAGGGAAACTAATTTGCATGAGTGCCTTAGACCGTTTACACGATGCCGGTACAATTTGAAATCGGAACAAAATCATGCCATTTAAGCCTTGCGTTTACACGATACCGGCACAAAAATTACATGAAAACGGTACAAAATGAAGACGGATTCCTTGACGGCATGAAATGAAAACGGAACATTGACCAGTATCGTGTAAACGCCCGTGCCGTAACAGTTTGATGATATACGACCACAGTATTCGGGTCAGCAGTATTCACAAAGTCTTCTCAATTCTCGTTGGAAGAGAATAGTCACATGCTAATCCGTCATTATATTATACCGGCACCGTGTAAACGCAAGACTTTCTGGCCTGTATTTACACACCGGCACGATTTTGTTCCGTTTTCAAATTGTACCGGCATCGTGTAAATGGGGTCTACATTAAACTACGATTTGGTGTATATATTATACGGTACGTGTTTCCGGATTCCGCGAGATCAAATAACAGTTAAATACAAACTTAACTATAAGATTTCCGTTTCTTGTAGTATTAATGCCATCTTTACCTATTCGCCCAGTAATATTCTGCCAGTCGACAAAACATGCATACGAAGGAATCGTTGTCGAATGCGAATATAACAAAGCACCTTGTCCTAATCAAGCAACATTTGGGCGACTTCTGCAAGGGAGATGGCTACCAGCTTTTGGAGAAGACACACCTCTAAATTCACGATTTTAATTGCTTAATATCGATCACGCACCCGAAGTTTCACTCTTGAACTCCGGCCAAGCATGAGGACATGCTTTTAAATAGAGAGGGGGTGATGTGACGGCGGGCATGCAGTAGACTGGGGGCGAATCGGCGCAGAACCTCAAAAACCTGACGATTTATACGCAGGCGTGCGAGACAGGTTGTTGTTGACTGTTGAGATTCGTTTTGAGAAGTTTATTAAATAAAGTTACTTTTTACTAACCGTGGTCCGTGTAACAATATTTTATAAAACAAATAAAACATACCGCTCCTGTGCATATGAACTCTTATAAAGGTACATTTGACGTCATTTTAACACGAAAGGACTCAAGGAGTGTAAAGGTAGTCGACTATCGCCTCATGCCTCTACTCAACTTCTTTCGTGTTAAATGACGTCAAAGGTGCCTTTCTAAGAGTACCTATGCACGGAGCTTTATGTTTTATTTGTTAAATGTATTTGCGTGTATGCAGATTTGTGCTTTAATATGTATTTATATGTATTCAATATATGTACTGTATACTACCAATCAATGCATATGTAAATTCAATATGTATATTTATTTATATTGCAATTTTGCAATGCACTGACAAATTCCGCCATATATAAGAGTCTGGGTTTGACTTACGTATATGTAAGTAACATTTTAAATGCAATAAACGTGATTATATATGTATAGGTTATTTTGAGGCCACGAGGGGATATGTGATTTATTCACCGAGAGCGAAGCCCGAAGTGAATAAACACATATCCCCGAGGGGCCTCAAAATAACGTACTTATTTTTCACATGGCGAGGTTGACAGGATTTCATAAGATAAGGAGTGGTGCGGGGGATATCATACGGGAATATTAGAGGAGAATATTATAGCGAGGAATGGCAGAGGGGAATATTAGAGCCTTAGAGGGCTATTGAATATATTCCCCTAAAAGAACAAAGGAAACCGAGGCATGTGAAAAATAAGATTATATATTTCACGACATATTTTGGTGAAGCCGCGGAAGGACTAGATGTGTCCAGAGTCCCTTTGCACGAGTCATTCTTTTTAACCTTGACCTTGAGGTGTGCCGGGTGTCCAGACGATATCTTGATTGACTCTGGGAAGATATGGGTGGCACAAGCTGTTAGTCTCTCGCCGCGGCTGAAGTTAAGCTTTTCAATGCCCTACTGTGGTGGCATTTTGGTATTTTACTCTTGCGGTACGCTAGACGATTTTACTCGTCAAGGGAAGAAGCTATCCCTTTCGAATTGGGTTAGTACTCGGGTGAGCGATCAGTGCCCACCTAAGGTCTTAGCTTCATATGCAGAGAAGAGCTGTTGGTTCTCTCCTGTGCCTCGAGAATTTTTCACCGGGTTCTCCAGTTTTCCTCAGGGCCTGTTTAGATGGATCGAGCAGATCGAGTTACTCGGTCAGCCGTACTTGTAACACAATCACAGCAATGTTCAGCATGAGTTACCGGTTTGCCGGGATAAACTAATTACGTTCTGTACTTCTGTTTATATGGAAGCGAGTTACCTAGCAAGTTGTAATATTTCAGATGATTAAACTGATAAAGCAACGAATATATAGAAAATTTATCCCGCTATGCCGAGCTACCCGGGGAAAAGTGCTTATATGGAGAAATGTTTATCCCGCTTTGCCGAGATCCCGGCTGCCAGTGCCGAGATCTCGCTAGGGCGAGTTAGTAGTTAGTACCATATAGTCGGTCTGTCTCATGATAGATAGACGTACTACAGTGGGGAAAACAGTGTTTGCTCTACTAAACAGGCCCTTAATACTAACTCATTCCATCAAGGGGTGAGGCCATTGGGTTATCAGTATCTAAATAATGCCACATGCATGTTACCCTCAACAACTAAATTCGCCTTTTTACTCGGGCTACCGCAGGTAGACGAGTCTAGGTTTCGCGATTTTTATTATTTTTATTGTTTTTATTATTATTTTTTTACGCGTTATTAGTCCCCCGTGCGGCCGCTGGCGATATTAACCAATAATCTTTGATGTGACTATATCTATGCATGTGACCAGTGCATTAGAAGTCTCTGGAATCGTCTGGGATCAGTTATGTGGCTGGCAAGTATCTTGTTATATTCAGTAATTTCGCTGGCAGGTATACGCTTACAATCGCTGACTAAACATGATCGTGCTGTGCTGATATTTAACACCCGAAGGGACTCGACGTATGAACGCTGTGTGGAAATACCTTAAATACAGGCAATCGTATTTTGTGTATTGCGAATTGTGTTTTCTATCGGAGAATTAGATTGTGTTTTGACTATTTTCGGTGACGAATGACGTTTAGACTATTATCCATTTTAACACTGCATGCGATGTGATTGCAGCTACGAGTTCGCATGAAAACTATCGCAAACAAAATCCAAGATGTGAGAACACAAGCAACATTCATAAAGATGACACGACAGACTTTAAGGAAACAGTTTGTTGACAGTAACAGTATCTTCAAAGTTTTGCATAATTATTTATGTGCTTTATTACCAAACGAGTTGTATATTTGTTATGCTGGGTATAGGAAGCTTGTACACTGTAAATGAAAAGGGGCTGAAACGACCCAAAAAATAGGGCCAAAACGGTGACCGCAAAATAGATCTTTTTTTGGGGTCAAAATGGCACCTATAACAAGCCGGCCCCTAAGGGACGATTTGGCTCTTTGAGGGTAAGGGCTGTTTTGGCTTCAGACAGGGGCTGTTATGGAAAAGGCAGGGGCTGTTTCAACTTTTGACCAGGGCCATTTCAGAAAATCGTGGGGCTGTTTTGGGAAATCAAGGAGTCAATTTCACCCCTATTAAGAGGCATTATGACCCCTAAAAAGCGTCGATTTAGCTTGCTGAGCAGAGCTGTTTTGGCTCCAATATAGAGGGTAGTTTTAGCCCCAATGGAAGGGCTGTTATGGAAAAGACTGGGGCTGTTTCAACTTTTAACCAGGGCCATTTCAGAAAATCGTGGGGCTGTTTTGGAAAATCAAGGAGTCAATTTCACCCCTATTAAGAGGCATTATGACCCCTAAAAAGCGTCGATTTAGCTTGCCGAGCAGAGCTGTTTTGGCTCCAATGTAGTGGGTAGTTTTAGCCCCAATGGAAGGGCTGTTATGGAAAAGACAGGGGCTGTTTCAACTTTTGAGCAGGGCCATTTCAGAAAATCGTGGGGCTGTTTTGGAAAATCAAGGAGTCAATTTGGCTCCTATTCGAAGGCTTTTTGGCCCCTAAAAAGCGTCGATTTAGCTTGCTAAGCGGAGCTGCATGTTTTGGCTCCAATGATACATGTAGATGTCAGTTTTAGTCAAGGGCCTGCGATAGAAAAAGCAGGGTCTCTTTCAACTTTTGGCCAGCAAATGGAATAACATACAGTACCATCACTAAAATGAGAATATGTGGAAACAGCATGTTTATTATTTATTGCTGCACTACAGTACTTGGTACAGTACATATAACAGTTTACTATGTTTGAACAAAATAATCAAAAGTTTTCATTGATACATGTAAATTAACCTACTGGGCTAGTTAATTAAACCAATCTGAAAAAAACAAACATTATAAACATGGTGCCAATACCAAGTCTTATAGTTTCTAAGAAGCATAAAACACTCTTGTCATTACTGTAATCAATATTAAGAATTTATAAACTTGCCAACAAGGCAAGAACAGCCTCAAAACAGCAGTTGTTTGCGATTGTGCAGAACTCCTTCCCTTCTATTACCAAGAACAGCTTTTCATATTCCAGTACACTGCCGAAAACTACAATATGGGTGGTGCCAAGTTTGATAATACCCTGTAGGGCTGTTTATACGAGAGCTGATAAGACGTGGATTACACAGGATGCACCTTAGCTAGATGTGAAACACTCGTATAAAAGGTACTGTACAAAGACTAATTTACATAAGTCACAGCTTATTCCAAACCCGATATAGACCTTATTCAAAAATGGCTGCCGAATTAAAATTCTTTCATATACATATAAATTAGCCTTTATGAACTCGTTTTCATGTGTGAAATTCAAAAGAATTTTTACTTTAAAACGAGGTCATAAGGGCTAATTTATATGCACATAAAAGAATTCTAATTCAGCAGCCATTTTTGAATAAGGTCTATAAATGAGTCAGTTTGTGTCTTATGTAAGGCGCGTCTTATGTAAGGCGCGTCTTGTATAAGCCGTGTCTAATGGGCTCTCGTATAAATGGCCCTATTGTATCAACCACATTTTCAGTGTCCTAAAAACAACAAAACCTACAATTAGACTTTTCATAGTAAACAAATAATATATAATCCCTGATATTATTGTACAATGTGATTATATTCACATCTGCCTGACAAGAACCGAAAAAAGCCTCCTACAACAGTAAGATATATTACCTTCATCAATAACAAACAAAGCTGCTCTTGATTTAATTTCTAGAATTAAAAAACAAACAATCATGCTAAATGAGAAAGTGTAAAAGATGGGTGGCAATAGCCATAACATATACAGTGTATGTCCTAGTTCTGGTAACACTGCCTATATATACTGGAGGAAATGGACAAAGTGGCTGAGTTATTTAACCTATTCCTGGAAAGACAACATGTGACACCAAGGCAGGTTGTCTAGACAAGAATGGGTTAAGAATCCAGAAATGCACTACAATAGGTGACTTGCACTATTGAAGTCACATGATCGCAATCCTCATAAAATAACAGGTATAAAATTATAACTCTATAAAATGGATATACTACTATACGTTGGTGTTTTAACTAAAATTTCAGAATTTTTATTTTCAAAAAATGCATTGTCTTAGAGAAAACAGCGATATTGTAGCTGGTCATGTGATTACAGTATAATAAAAATTTGTAATGAGTCAGTTTGATATTGTTCATATCAAGTTTTAGCAGAAGTTATGACCTTTCACAGTATCTACAGTAAATGTATTTTGATTTTGATTTTCAAAAACAAAATGTGTTTTGATCATGCTACAAAAATGTAAATGTTAATTATGAATATCAAACCATTTTTCTATATGTTTGTTGAGGTTTGACTGTAAAAAATTGCTTTTGAAGATGTTGTTGTACATGCATGAAATTTTTATTTTAGTCACATGACCAGCTACAATATCACTGTTTTCTCTAAGACAATGCAAGCTTTGAAAATCAAAACTCCGAAATTTCACTTAAAACATCAACCTAGCTATGTCCATTTTGTGGGGTTATAATCTAATACCAGCTATTTTAAGAGAATTGAAATCACATAACTTAATTAGTGCAAGTCACCAATTCTCCCACTTCAATGACCCTCTCATATACCGTAATGTGAATACATGCTGTAAATGGAAGGAATGCATGAAAACAGACTTGAAGATGGAATACACTTTGAAATGTCATTTTAGCACAGCCACTATTGATGTTAACAACTGATACAAATTCCATGAATTTCCAGAGCCTGTATGTACCAGTGTCACAGGAATCCCCCCCCCCCCAGATTTGTCCCCCTGGGCCATCACCTGGAGGGATATATTTCCTAAGAAATTTGGCCTGGCAAGACAAATTTTGGGGGAGGGGGGGAGGACAAATTTCCTGTGACACTGGGTATGTCAATTTCAAAAGATTTTTATCTTTCAAGAACTGTAGAATTGTTTAACCCATTTCTGCTGAGGCCAGCCTCTGCTGAATAAAATCATCTGGAAAGGCCCTGTTCAGCAGGAATGGTTTAAGGGACAAGAAGTATATTCTAAGGTATAATGTGAATACATGTATACTAAGACAGTACTATAGACAGTACTATACACTGTACGGGTGTACCAGATATAGTATCCAGCTGGATTATCCAATTGTATTTGTATATACAGTCGTTGGCAGCTAAGCGTGTACACCACCCATCAAAACATGTTCTAAATTTAAGCCAAAGTTAACTGTTTTGAAATCAACACCATGGGATTGGCAAGACGTGATTGGCTAAGGGTGCATTTGTGTGACAATGTATAGTTTTGAATGTATCGAATGAAAACCAAATACGTTCCCAAGGTAAACAGTTAACTTTGGCTTAAATTTAGAACATGTTTTGACAGGCAGTGTACACACTTAGATGCCAACAACTGTAATAACTACAGTAATTTTGCCAAAGTAAACTCATAAAAATCATGTCAAAAGAAACAAGTCAGAGATAAGAATTCATTAATAGAGCAAAGCAAGCACAGCATAATATATATCTCATAACAAAACTATTGAAATCTACAGTATTAGTACATACCACAGTCAGTTTGAATTTTTCTACCAGTTACATGTTTTAACCTTGAATAATTATAAAGAACATGGTTGTAATATATGACATTAGTACTGCTGCAATTTACTGTATAGGATATGTTTCCCCCCTACTGTAATGGAACATACAAATTTTTAACTTTTGCTTGTTCAAACTCTGAGCTTCACTGTACAAAATAGTGTGGTTGCTGCTATAAGTTTACCCCAATTGCCATATTTAAAATTATAGACATTATTTAGTTATTTCCTTTCAGTTTTTACTGTTCTCATTTTGCAAAACTAACCTGGAAGTACAGTACAGTAAAAACCCACCAACAACAACCTACCACCATTAAGAACCTCAGGCTAAAATTAAGAATTTATTATATGTATAGGTAATCATATGACAGTGAGTACAAGGATTTACACTACGAGTGATATTTGAAATTTTTTGCCAAAATTGCACAAGCTGTTAGGCGAGTGCAATTTGGCATAGTTTTCAAATATCACAAGTAGTGTAAATCCTTAATTGTACGAAGCAAAATCATATGATTACTCATTTATTATACAGTATGCATGACAAAATTACAACACGTACGCTTCGTACTCACTCATGCCTTTAAAAACATCTTGTTTCATTACTTGACAAGAAACATTTTCACTCTGGGTGTTCTCTGTACTCATTTCAAAATATTTACATGGAATTTTTAGTCCATAGTGTACCACAAGTTGTCGGAAATGTGAAAACTTCCCATTGCAGAATTGGCCGCCATTTTGAATTTTATTGTCAACATCGTTCCCAGGGCCTTCTATTTTTATTGTACTGCAGTACAATTAATAAAATCGATTGTACTCCTCTCAACTAATCAGAATGTATTAATTTTGTCATGCATATAATAAAAGAATATATAAGATGTAAAATGTAGACAACTTACAAAGTTTCTTAGCTTACCACTGAAAAACTATTCAGCACCCCCAACCTGTGGTAGACATTAGACAACCTTCAACCATAGCCAATTTTGCAAATTATACATACATTTATATTTTGAAACACAAAATTCCCTCCAATACTAAGCTTTCCCAGGTCCCAAATATAATCCTTAAGTATCTAAATATTAAATTCTACCAAAACATCCTTTAAATTAAAAAGGCCAAGGCTTTTTTTTTTAAAGTTTACATGTACTGTAATTTATTAAATTAGGCATGACAACTGATTAAAAAGTAAAATACAGAAATGCTATCTACAGTATATAACAATATATGTACATGTACATGTAGAGAATGCTGAACAGAACCAATTTAGTTAGAAATTAATACAATTCCAGCACTGGTACATGTAATTTTGAAACATAACGTAGCAGTATACCAAAGCTATACACATCTATTCTGTAGCAGTGCATGTGGGATACAACCCATCATATAATGCAGGTTCATGCAATGTGTGGATAATTACATTTGTAAAATTTTCTTCTATTACCTGGAAACTTTTTTACATGTACAATGTACTACACAATCACTAACATAATTATTTCATGAATTATATCCTCTTCTTTTACAAATAAATAAATTCATACTCCTTTGCCTACAACAAGTACATGTAAAGATTCACCAGAAACATGTAACCTCATGAGCTTACAAACCCCAAGAGCCCAAAACAACCCTTTCCCAAAATAACTTCATCCCCTTTGTCATCTAAACCTGAAGTTAGCTGATCTCTTATTATAGTTTTGACATTCTTGGACTTCTTAAAATTCAGGTTCGATATCAGATTACCATTGGTGGATTTTAAGAGAGTTTATAGTTCCGTGGGACATTTTCTCCGAATCTCAACTTTTAGCTTATCATTTTCAGATTTAAAATAGACTCAGAATTAATTCAAACTATTAATTGCCTTTTTCCTGGCTCTTCTATAATCTAAAAGTTTCTCTTTCTTGTAATTCACATGTGTTCTGTTTGGAAAAATATTAATAATCATATTTCTAATCTGTACAGTTCTGTTCCCACACAACATCTTTGCACCCACACATCGTGTTTAGGACAGAGTTCCAGAACATAAAAATGTTCTTCCAACAGCCCTGCAGGTTCCCAAAGACTGTGTAGCCCATGTATATCATAGTACAGACCATAGAAATGTGATTAAATAAACATTTCCATATCAACAGCACTTGTAAAATTGATACATAGAATATGAATAAAAAATGGCGGATTTTGCTTCAAATATTAAATGTAAATAACACAAATCAGAAAATTTTATGTGCTGCACAGTCCTACAAACTCATACATGTACATTAATTGTCCTGACTCTCAAAAGTGACCTTCAAATTATAGAGGAATTAGACAGACGCAAAGTACTGTGTCATGGGCAGTAATCAAGGCAAGCCAGTAAAGACAAATTTAAGTTATTTCGAAAATAAATATGACAACTTAGTAGACGTCAAATGAGTATAGGAATCATAAAGCATTGATGACACTGCACGACAGATCCCCAAAGATTCAAGAAACAACAATATTGAATAGCCTTTATCAGTAAATTATGTAAGTAAGGAAGAAGCTTTATACGAAGACTCAAATGCTCCCAACGTACAGTACTAAACCACAGCAAACATAAAGTATATTAGATATCTAAAATATCGCACAATATCAATACTTACGTCTCCAGACGATATTAAACAACCGATAGACCTACTTGATCGGGAGAATCCTACAAATATAAACAAACAGAAAAGCTGAAATTACTAAATAGTTGTAGTTCGTATCCACAGCCGACAACGAATTTTGAATATGGCAATGTATAAATCGATCGTCCACACAAAGTATAAATGGTCCGCAACGATTAAAATTATCTCCCATTTAACTAGTTCACTAGTATAAGCGTTTCTCAAAGGTATTTTCCTGACAATTGGTAACATATGAATAATAAGAAATACTGAAATGAACGAGGTTTTATCCTCTTCCAAAGAAATCCCAACCGTCACTTGCAAAGTTGGCGCCAATACTTAGTACGCATGCTCTAAAATTATCTAAAACGTCATTGATCACGGGCGCGTGAAAGATCGTTCCCAGATTCCTGCGGTGAACACACCACACACTGAGTTCTTTCAAGGACAATAGTCATACAATAAAGAATTTATAATATGAACTTCGTTACCTTTTCTCCTAAGACGTCAAAGAGCAATCCTTTAAATTTTTGGCGCAGTTTAATTAAAGGAAGGGAATTTGGAGAACTCAATTTCACCTTTACACAAGACTTGAATGTACTCGCCATTACTCGCCATCTAATAATTCGTTCTCCATACACATACAAATATTTTAAAAATTAATACAAATTAAGTTACATTAATAATACAATATTCATGACCTGAAAAATAGGATGGGTAACTCACCAAAACGTTCCACAACATCATTAGGAAAATCATGGTACACCAACCAGTCTTTCACTGAACTCCAAACACGTAAAAGTCTTCTTGCAGATATTCATTGATGTACAGTAGGCTTGCTCAGGCTAAGTCTGACTTACAAAAGCTCGGACTGATATACTCAAAATAGAGTAGAAGGCTCGTATTTCTACTCCCCTAATAATATGTCATATGACCAGAAGATCGGTTACTCCCGACCAATAGAAATTTTTGAAACGAGATAAGAGCACTTCTTTCACAGTTTCACTTGAAGCTGTTTTTGTTGCCAAAATCAAATAAAAAGCACTTTCTTCCGATCCCAATCCGATTTGACGCGAAAGTCGAATTGGCACAAGAGTCAGATTGGCACAAGATCAGAGTCGATTTGATCAGTAAAAGAGTCGATTCGCAAACAGGAACCAAAATGGGGCCAACTGGGGCTGATTTGGACATCTTAAACGACCCCAAAAGTGGAGCTAAAACAGACCTTAGCGTGAGAGTCGTTTTGATTTGAGGGGCTAAATTGGAAAACGGTGGGGCTGATTTGGAAAATGAAGGGGCTGTTATGGAAATGGATAGGGCTAATTCAGCGTTTTGCTGTACCTAAAATGGCCCTGTGAGTGTCGATCTAGCTTCCAAATGCCGAAATGGCTTTCGCATGGGGCCAAAACAGCTTTGGCCCCAAAGGGGCTAAAACGCAAATTTGGGTCGTTTCAGCCCTTTTTCATTTACAGTGTATACACATGTATGTTCTACAGTATGTACCATTTGTGTTTTTACCGACTGTTGCTTGTCTTTGAGTTTGGGATAGGCAATGGACAGTAGTCTTATCGATCCATTGGGATTTAAGCTTATATTCAAAGTGCTTTGAACCTTTGAGAATGTAATTTTGCATGTGACAAGTATGTTATCCATATCTTGATGTTCATTTTGATACTGTATAAATTTTTATGTATAGATTGAGTAAAAAGATATTCATCATAGAAATACTTTTGAACCAGTCATGTTCCTCACATTTCATCCAACATTGCATAAATTAGTTGTTCTCTTTTCTTCTGAACCGCGGAACTGTGACGACCGCACGACATAGGTACTAGTTTAATAGGGCTTTAACTCCGCCTCTCTATATCCACCATTTCTCGCCATGAATGGTCTAGAATTCCAGATAATCCTGATTAGCATATACTTCGCAGGTGAACAGTGCTTTTCGTGCAATCTGATTGGTTCCTCTAGCTCGGGAGTTGGGATGCCCTGCACTATTCACCTGCGGGCAAAACAAGATGGCGGCCAGTTTTGCTTTGTTTACCGAGGCAGGAGATTTTGTTGATAAACAAGGCTGATGTTGTAGAATAACGAGATAAGTCAACAAAATTAAGTAGAAGAGTGTTCGACGGCCATCTCTTGCTTATACTCTTGTATAAAAATACCGAAAAATATAAGAATGTTAAGCTTGTTATTTCATTTTATGAGGTATATACTAAAGCAATTATTCACCTCAGTGTCAGTGAATAGTGTAGATATTCACCTAGCCGCGATGGCTCGGTGAATATCCAGCACTATTCACCTCCACTTCGGTGAATAATTGTTAAATATTAAAGAAAATCAAACCCAACACTGACGACCCCCACCTCTAAACCTGACCCTAACGACAACCACCAGTAACCCTAAATCTAACCACAACCCCCCAGCCGGGAGAAAGTTCCACCTCTCAGACCCTGACCACAATACCCCTACTGTTTATTTGTTGTATGCTTTTAGTCATAGGTGTAGAGTTTTGTTTTCGTGTATGGGGGCTGAAGTGCTGAACAGGGCCTTTCTAACAATTTTATCGCGGGGGTCGTTTACAAAAAGGGACTCTTCTAGGGGGGTCCAGGGACATGCCCCCTGGAAATTTTTGAAATTTAGAGTCTTGGAAATGCCATTTCCTGCATTCTGAGGGGTGATTTTTAAGAACACTGAAGGTCATGAAATGTCATGAAAACTAGTTAAAATACGACACATTTCAACAATTTCTTGATGTTGTGTTTACTGGGTTGACTTATCACTGTATATGGGTGCTTTTGGCTGACAGGAATGAGGCTGTAACAGTTACCTTAGCCTAACGAGTAACCTATAATTTGTGAATGGTGATTGATGAGTCAGTTGCTGCAAAATTTATGGGGTCTCAGCCCCCCATTGAGATTTCTCTGGGGGATAAAGCCCCTCAGCTCCCCCCCCCCCCCCCCGCCCCATACTCTACGCCTATGCTTTTGGTTTAACATCCCGCATGTGGGACAGAGAAGTCCCCTAGGCATCAGGATCATCTTGAATTCTAGACACTTTAAATTGACAATTTAGGATAGTCCTGCGCCACATTTAGCCTTCGATCTGATCTTCCTCGACCCACTCCCACCTCTTTGCTCGTGCGTTATAGAATCTCTGCACTTTTCAGTAGCCCGAGTGAACACCTGACCCAGGTGTCTTGCTTACTCTGGATACATGCGTAGAACATGTAAGAACTTCGTGCTATTTTCTTTACCGGTCAAATCATTACCGTTTATTATTATTTGCCTGTGTCACGTGAGCGGTCTTAACGCGAATTTTCTGCAATTTGATTGGCTCCTGCAAGCGGTCTTTACAAACCGGCCATTACTTAACTTTCTGATTTTTTCAATTTTTGTGAGACAAGAACTAAAGTAGTGTTCAAATATCGTGAAAATAAATTTACCGCCAACAAAATTAAATACGACAGTGTTTACGGTGACTGAAAGTGTTTTGTTGTTTACATCTTTCGTTGAAAGTCAGTTGCTTGTACTCCCGACATTCAAAGCAAACTAAAAAACCTGGACCATATAATAAAAACCTTATTAACCTCGCTTGCGCGGTGTTTACGGCAAAATTATCCGACCCTTGCCTTGGTCTTTATTTAGTTTTCGCAGAAACCTCGCTCCTTAGCTTCCTGGCTCGGTCTGTACCGAAAGACCGCGGACATGCATGATAATTTTGCCGTATAGACCTCCCGTTCGGTCAATAAGTTTTTAATAACCGTACCGCAATTAGTACAGCGGTAAAAACCTGTCAGAGCGAAGTGCTACATCCAGCTTCCTTCTTAATTATATAGGCCGAACACCGTAACTTAATCTAATCACAGCATAACCGAAAGCCGTTTATGAAACATCAAAACAAAATTAAATAGTATACTGATGTTTATGATTTTCCAATTTCCAAACAAAACTGACAAAGAGTCAAAACTCCAACTATTTTTTTAAACAGAAGAAACAGATGTTCAAAATATAGGTGCTGTTTGTGTCAAGCATACAAAAGTGACAAGTCCTTTTTTCGGCATAGCTCTAAAAATAGACCGTTGTCTTCCATGCATCAATAAACCATAAATTTGGCAACTTAACTTGCCCGAATGCTTATTGGTCCATGGGCACATGCATTACAATATACACCGTAATCTATTCATATCGAGATACCATACCTTACGTCTCAGCGAAGCACGTCGGCCTTTTTATCTATTTAAACTAATGACAGGTGAAGACGATTGGCGCACTATATACAAGAAGAGAATCTTGTAAAAATTTGCACAAAAATTCTCAACAAAGCTGTTTAAATATGTCTTTCTCTGGTCTCGCTTGAATAGAACTCGTCCAATAGAGCAGAGAATAAAGTTATTACGCCATTCAACTTTTGGCTGCTAAACCGATAAACGAAATCACCTGCTTATATACAACGTCTTTTTTTCTGAACAGATTGCATCAGATAAAGGGAAACAAGTGCCATTCAAAAGATTTCTTCCGTGTTTTCCGGATCAGGGTGAATTATCAATATTTTAAAGCAGCCTTTCAACGAGGTCAAATTCAACGTCGAATGCGTTTTTCTTAAAGTCATGGCCGAAGGCAAAGCCGTTTCTTGTGTCGAGGAAAGCACTTATAATGCCCATATTCGACCGTCTGTCTCAGCTGAAGCAATTCTTTCGCCTCTGGAGGAGCTCGCTTATGTGAAATCTCATCGCATGAGACGTGTTCGTTGGTCAGAAGACTTGGAAGAGATTCGATATTTTAGCGTAAAGTCGTCGAAGAAGGATAAACGGCGACGTTCAACGGACGATTCCGATGTGGAGAAAAACGGATCAGCTCACCCTCGTCGACGTTTCAGTGAATTCTCGATTTCGCCGCTCGAGAAATTCAAAACCTGGTTAGACGACAAGGATTTCAAATCGGACGTAATTTTGCTCGGGCTCAAAATGAAGTCAGCCTTTAAGAAAGCAGATTTTTACGACACCGAAAAGAATTGGGAAGATGTATTCGAGGAGGACATGAAAAAAACTGCAGTCAATGGCATTGGATACAAGCGCTGATATTTATAAGTAATGTATATATAAACACCATACTCTAAGAGGAAAAAAAAGCTGAAATAGTTGGGGAATAATATAATGATATAGCTTTTATTAAGTTAATAGTATATTAATTTTTAATGTTTGTTATATGAGCGTGTTGTAATGAAACATACGTATATACACCCATTGGAAAAGGTTTGCTTTCGTACATATCACAAAGAATAATATTTTTATTATTTTAATCATTTAGCATGTTTAAACATATCTTTATCCTATTTCTGACAGTCATATGCCCAATGAACGACAAACTTTTAATTAACAGTAAAGCCTTTAGACATTAAATTATCGCATGTATTTTTTGACTTCGATCGATAGCTTGCTGTGCGGTTCATTTATTGAAGGGTTGTGCCAATTGAATTGTTTTGCGAATAGCTAGCTAGGAGCGTTTTGAACAGGATTTTTGGACATATCGAAGATTTATATTACAACATTCTTTAGCGGATTTAAGGGTATAATTATTTAAGTCTCGCTTATCTGATATAATATGTATAATATAAACGAAAGCATTGATTTGCATAAGCCAGTTCAAACTGCAAAGTAACTGCTTTGGCGGCCGGCATGCGCTTCCGGATTTACCATTTGTTTCAGAAAGCTGCTTTGATATTGCCTTGACTCGTGTGGAGAACCCTGAAGTCACTGACGTCGCTTTTCTGCTCGTGGTGCAATTACAGTTTTGTACCTCAGGCCTTTTCTTGGCTTCTTTTTCGACTTTTTTTCCCGACTATTTTTTCGTCTTTTTTTCGATTTCTACACGATTTTTTTCTTAATATTTTTCCGAACATTCGGGCAGGATATTTAGGATTAAAATAACTAGTGTTGTTATATAGCTAGAGTTTCACTGGATGCAACGATGACTGTCATTGGTTGGTTTGTGGTCACATGACCTTAGCTAAATTTCAATGTCTACCGAGCGGGCAATAATTGAGAACTTGTTGCCTGCTCGGTCAATAAGTTTTCAATTGTTGCCCGCCAGAACTTTGAACTCTTCACGGCATCCTATAAACAAAAACTTGTTTCGTACGAAAAAAAGAATATTTATAGGTCTTAAAAGCATGTGTGAAGATTAACTGGAGAAATGTATTGCTGTTCTTTTGTTCTGAGACTTATATATGTTTGGTTGAAGTGAAATTACGGAGCCAGGCGAAATGTTTTGGTAAGTCTTTCAGTTTGTCTTTAGTGTACTTTCCCTTGATAAACGTCAAAATTATTCAGCGAAACTCAAGCTATATAACAAAACACTTAATGTCTGATCCCTCGGGAAACAGTTTTGCCGATTCCCTCGAGTCTCGATGTTTCTCTCGACTTCGTCTTGGGAAATATCAAGACTCGGGAAAACAAAACTACTAGAAATACATGAACGCAACAACCCCTCGCCCGCTTTATATGCATTTTTAACTCCCCCCTCCCCCTCCCCTAATTTCTGTTTTTTGTTGTATTAACGAACACAGATCAGAAAACATCCAGAAAATTAGTTAGCAAGGTTCATCTGTAGTCGTGTATTGACACACCGAAAGAACATGCAATGTCAATATTAAAAAAAACTGACGAGATGAACCAAATGACAAATTTTCATTCAACAATATATGTATTAAAACAGTGGCCAAGAAAATACACAAATCACACGTTGGTCCTAGCGTTGAAAGACAATGCTAGACAATATACTAGAAATACATGAACGCAACAACCCCTCGCTCGCTTTATATGCATTTTTTAACCCCCCTACCCCCCCCCCCCCCCCCTAATTTCTGTTTTTTGTTGTATTATATTATGACACGCAGATCAGAAAACATCCCAGAAAATTAGTTAGCAAGGTTCATCTGTAGTCATGTATTGACACACTGAAAGAACATGCAAAGTCAATATTAAAAAAAGCAAACAACGAGATGAAGCAAATGACAAATTTTCATTCAAAAATATATAATATATAAACAATGGCCAAGAAAAGACACAGTGTCAACGTCCTAGCGTTCAAAGACAATTCTAGACAAAATATTATTTATGTTAATTTTCATTTCCAAGATTTCTTCCGATTTAACTCAGCTAAACTGGTAAATAGTAATACGAATCTCCTACCGTTAAACTTTCTTCTGCTTTTGTCACCACAAACACTGGCAATTTAGTCTAGTCTTTTCGGATTGTCTTTCTCGTTCGCGATTTCTTACTTTTTTTCGTTGTTGACACATAAACTTCAATTACATATGACAAGGCATCATTCAGTTCTCTTCATGATCTAAAAAGCCGTTTGTTTCAAAATTTCTTCATTGATCCCTCTCGAGTTATGTAGAATACGCCAGAGCAAAATTCCTTACCGGCTTTGAACAGTTTCAGGACACATCCTTCTTCTTTCAGTTTTACATTTCGGTCGGCATCGTTTTCGGTCTTTATCGTATTAATTTTTAGGCTTTTTTCAGTGGTATTGTTGTCTTTTTCTCGCTGCCACATCTCTTGTTAGTCTTCTTTCTTTGGTCTTTTTCCATAGTAATCCCCGAGCCCGGGCGTAGGGCCGAAGGCCCGGAGCCCGGGCGACGGTGCTAATCTCGACGTGCGTGGAGTCCACTTTACACGCGAGGTGAAAAGCCGAAAGCAATTCTGAAACCTGTTTGTATATATATATGTTATCAAATCCACAACTTGCGCAGTTCGAATAGCAGGGTACTGGTAACTAACCTGTTAAATTATTCAAATTATTTAAATTTACGTCAGCAAATATATAATTTATAAGTTCGGTTGGATTACGCATGGATTACGAAATAGTTTTTCAACGATCATGACGAAAGAAATCTTTGCCAGAAAAAATGGTTTCAGCTAAAATGCTAAAATGTACATTAATATTACTATGGAAAAAGACCAAAGAAAGAAGACTAACAAGAGATGTGGCAGCGAGAAAAAGACAACAATACCACTGGAAAAAGCCTAAAAATTAATACGATAAAGGCCGAAAATGATGCCGATCGAAATGTAAAACTGAAAGAAGAAGGATGTGTCCTGAAACTGTTCAAAGCCGGTAAGGAATTTTGCACTGGTGTATTCTACATAACTCGAGAGGGAACGATGAAGAAATTTTGAAACAAACGGCTTTTTAGATCATGAAGAGAACTGAATGATGCCTTGTCATATTTAACTTAAGTTTATGTGTCAACAACGAAAAGAAAGTAAGAAACCGCGAACGAGGAAAACAATCCGAAAAGACTAGACTGAATTGCCAGTGTTTGTGGTGACAAAAGCAGAAGAAAGTTTAACGGTAGGAGATTCGTATTACTATTTACCAGTTTAGCTGAGTTAAATCGGAAGAAATCTTGAAAATGAAAATTAATATAAATAATATTTTGTCTAGAATTGTCTTTGAACGCTAGGACGTTGACATTGTGTCTTTTCTTGGCCATTGTTTATATATTATATATTTTTGAATGAAAATTTGTCATTTGCTTCATCCCGTTGGTTTTTTTTAATATTGACTTTGCATGTTCTTAATTTCGGTGTGTCAATACATGACTACAGATGAACCTTGCTAACTAATTTTCTGGGATGTTTTCTGATCTGTGTGTCATTTATAATACAACAAAAAACTGAAATTAGGGGGGGGGGGTGTTAAAAAATGAATATAAAGCGGGCGAGGGGTTGTTGCGTTCATGTATTTCTAGTATTAATGTATATTTTAGCATGTTAGCTGAAACCATTTTTTCTGGCAAAGATTTCTTTCGTCATGATCGTTGAAAAACTATTTCGTAATCCAACCGAACTTTTAAATTATATATTTGCTGACGTAAATTTAAATAATTTGAATAATTTAACAGGTTAGTTACCAGTACCCTGCTATTCGAACTGCGCAAGTTGTGGATTTGATAACATATATATATATATATATATATATATATATATATATATATATATACAAACAGGTTTCAGAATTGCTTTCGGCTTTTCATCTCGCGTGTAAAGTGGACTCCACGCACGTCGAGATTATTTATATTAATTTTCATTTTCAAGATTTCTTCCGTTTTAACTCAGCTAAACTGTTAAATACGAATCTCCTACCGTTAAACTTTCTTCGACTTTTGTGACCACAAACACTGCCAATTCAGTCTACTCTTTTCGGATCGTTTTTCTCGTTCGCGGTTTCTTACTTTTTTCGTTGTTGACACATAAATATGACAAGGCATCATTCAGTTCTCTTCATGATCTAAAAAGCCGTATGTTTCAAAATTTCTTCATCGTTCCCCCTCGAGTTATGTAGAATATACCAGAGCAAAATTCTTTACCGGCTTTGAACAGTTTCAGGACACATACTTCTTCTTTCAGTTACATTTTGGCATAGTCAATCGAGAGATGGTCTGGAAACTCGGCAAACTTCAAAGGGCCTATAATGAGCTGTAATTTTATGTTGAACCGTACCTTACACCGTGCACATCCTTTGTTTTAGGTTTATTAATATTTAAATAGCACGGTTGAGTGATTAAACTGAAACGTTGCTAGTGGACAATTCGTTCATTATACTAAAATACAATGTGTTCAGTGACCGTGCACCGTGCACAAAAATGCATAAAGGCGAACAAAAAGATAGATCAAAGACTTTAGCTGAGTTTCCAGACCATATCTCGATTGACTATGATTTTGGTCGGCATCGTTTTCGGTCTTTACCGTATTAATTCTTAGGCTTTTTCCAGTGGTTTTAAGTCGTATTTGTTGTCTTTTTCTCGCTACCACATCTCTTGTTAGCCTTCTTTCTTTGGTCTTTTTTCATAGTAATATTAATGTACATTTTAGCTGAAACCATTTTTTCTGGCAAAGATTTCTTTCGTCATGATCGTTGAAAAACTATTTCGAAATCCAACCGAACTTATAAATTATAATTTGCTGACGTATATTTAAATAGTTTGAATAATTTAACAGGTTAGTTACCAGTACCCTGCTATTCGAACTGCGCCAGTTGTAGATTTGATAACATATATATATATATATATATATATATATATATATATATATATATATATACAATAACAGGTATGCTTCGCACGCTCTGATTGGACGACAGCCATTTTCACTTAGAGTACAGAGACACGTTTGACGTCATTTTCATTTTATATTGTACAACGCATGCTCTGTTTGGTTAAATCTCACGTAATCACTGGCGTATTTATTTGATTACGCCATCATTCGTCAGCTGAGTCTCGGTCACTTTGGTGGCTTCTCCTTGTTTTTTTACTTCGTAAAACGGTTAGTTATTTTATAAAACAAACAGAAAATCGCTTTTGTGACTCTATACTGTGATACAAACGCGAATGACGCAATTTCAACTGGAAAAAAATGTGTCATTCGTGTTTGTATCACAGTACAGAGACACGCAAGCGATTTTCTAATTGTTAAATATATATAAACATCTCGCAGAATTTCTTTCCCACTTGCGTGTAATTTCGCGTGCACTCCACGCATGTCGAGATTAGCACCCTCACCCGGGCTCCGGGCCTTCGGCCCTACGCCCGGGCTCGGGGATAACTGTTTCCCTTGGGAGCAGACATTAATTAAGTGTATATTAAATAGCAACTTGCAGTACGTCAGATTGGAAAATTCAAAATTTTAAAATTTAAAACTACAAAGGGAAAATAAGCTAATGGTATACAATACAAGATCAGTAAAAGGTGAACTAAAAGCATTAATAAAGGTGTATTTTACTCCGTTCTACGCATGTACGAAATTATAATGTTTACAGATTTTTATTTACGAAAAACTGAATGCTGATACCTCCTTCAAGATTGTAAGCTTTCCTTGCTTCTTGTTCATTACTTGTACTCGAAGAAAATGTTTTTAAAAGAAATAGGAGAAATCTTGGCGAATTCGGCTCGGTTTTCTGCCATATATAGCTCGAAACGGTTTACTCAGAGCTGAGTACTTCATGTGAAGCTCGCAAAACAAAGATTGTGGCTCATGCGCAGAACGGAGTGGAATCCTGGGGTGGGGATGGGGGGGGGGGGGGTACTCTGGCAATTTTTGGGTGGGGTGTGCCGCCGTGACCTCAAAAATCCTGACCCTATCCCAAACCTAAAATGACGATTTTCCAAACTCTATCCCACACCTAAGGTCAAAAATCAATATCCTACCCCAGGCTATTCAATAATTAGAGGTAAAAGAACTGTGTAATGTTTACATAATTGAACACATTTACATAATACTTTATATTAAAAAGATCGTTTTCAAAATGAATTAAACGTCCGAGTCGTTGCAGTTATTGAATAGCCTCCGCTGAACGGCACATGGATTTGGAAAAGTCGCAGTTGTCCCGCCGTGGATCGGCGCGATCGTGATCGGCATCAACCTCGTACCTATGCCAGAACCTTCTCAAATGGCGGGGCAGAAGAGAGGACACTAGCAAAGGCTGGTCCCGTCACCCCAAGAATTTTGGAATATTTCAAAATAGTGACTGTATACCAGGCTAGCGGGCTCGGTACAGTCACTGATAAATAGAGTGTAGTTAATTGGTTTGCATATGTAAAATTATTCAACGAACTATTTAGGTAACCAAGAATAACAAAAACCGTACACTAATAACAACACATTATCTTAACAAATTTATCAAATCAGTTAATGACCATCTTTAGTACGTAGCGTCCATACTACAACATGTTTGCTTTATATTGAATGCAAGCAAGAAGTGTTTATTTGTTTCTGGACTTTCGGAATATAATAGACCTTTCCGCACGAAGTGCGTGGATAACGTGTTGAAAGATTTGATTGGCTCTCGCAAAACTTCGGACATTCAAAACTTCGGACAACTTTGGACATTAGCCAATCAGATTTGTCAAAAAGAAAAATACTGAAGCATTCGCACCATGCGGAAAGGTCGTCTATTTAAAAAGCTCAGAACTATACAAAGTCAAAGTATTCAGTACTGATCTATAATGTTCGTCGATCGTGCATGGTATTGTTGTTGATGGAATATTTCTGTTACAGTCAATTGCAACTCCCTTTTCATCCAAACCTTCGGAAGTTCGTAGTTTGTTTTGAACTCTGCATTTGATTATTTGCTTGGTTCCTAGCAGCCAATCAAATGCGTAGTTCAAAACGAACTTTAAATTTCTCAACGAACTTCCGAACCTCGGAACGGACTTAGCTTCCGAAGATTTGGGTGAAAAGTGAGTTGCAAATGACTGTAAGTGTATGTAGCAGTACCTGTAACGCCAGTTCTATCGAAAGTGGCTTTCTGTTTATGATGGCGTTATCACCTTCGGCTTCATTTCTGGAAGCCTGCTATAGCAAACCCTATTTTCTCCCGCTTTGCGAGGAAAAAGTAGGGTCTGCTGATGCGCAATACACCAGACATTTAGTGCATTTAATATTCAATGAAGGCAACTCGACTTACGACATATAATTTAGCACAGCCATTCATATATTAAGACAAAAGCGAATTTTAGTTTTAGTTGTACTGTTGGCAAAACTATTGTATCATTATTTTACTTCTCACTGTGTTCGGTCCGACCATTGATCGTTTATTCGAATTTACTGCACTTTATTAAATATTTTTTGCAAAGGGAGTTTTCATGAGGAACCATCTATGCATATAATGTCCAAATGAAGTGGACTAATTTATATCGAAACCATCACCTACAAGTGCTACAACGAAAGTTCTTTCGTACACGCCTCGCTGCTCTAATGTAAACTCTTGCTTTTATTGCTCAATTATGCAGGTTCGACGTCACGTGATCTTGAATTTGGTGATCAATAACATAAATCTTAGTCACGCCCATGATCAGACCAGACGACTGACCGAGTGAATCGAAAACAACTAATAATAACAATGTTCGTAATAACATAGATAATGGAGGGGAACTGGATAGGAAACTTCAAACGAGGTTAAAGAACCGGAAACGTTGTTTGCAGACTTGCTATGGTAATTACACACTTAAAAGCAGCTAATGCACCTATTGCTGAAATTAGACAAAAGTGTACTATCACTTAAGTTCAGCAGTGTCTGATTTTAGCCAAGTGGGACCACCCGTTAGGTGCATTGCCCGCTTATAAGTGTATAATTACCATAGCAAGTTGTGCAAACATCGTTTCCGGTTTCGTAAGTTTCCTATCCAGTTCCCCTCCCATTATCTATGGTAATAACAATAGTCCGTCGTAAACTCATTTTGATCATTACCCTGGGTGCCAGAGGCTCTGAGTTTGTGTTTGGGAGAGGGAGAGCCTCTGGTCTTGCGAGCTTCAAATCTCACTTTGGCGAGTTCAATATCTGAACTCGGTTTTTGATTGGCCTAAATTTCTGAAAGCGTTACTATTGGTTAATCAAAGCAAGTCACGCGTGACCGTGAGTAATTAAAAATATTAAAAATATTAAAAACTTAACCATACACCTCTGAGTCTCGGATTGCCGTTTCAGTTCACTGAAATACCAAAGCGAAAGTCTACTTTTTGTGAACAGAGGAAGTCCGATAATTATTCTTTCCACAGTGAGTTAGAATTGAGATAAAATCCATAGTTTCCTTATCGAAAACGAAGTATGCTTTGCTGCCTGTCGAGGACTTTGAACAATCGTAACATAGCAACGTGAACGTGCGTTTCAAATTTCACTCAACCGGAGAATAATCAACAGGAACTCGCCAAAGTGAGATTTGAAGCGCGCAAGACCAGAGGCTGGCACCCTAGAGTTGAATTCTAGGGACTACTCACCGTAACTACTTAGCATATTGATAACAACATTATTCTTGCTCTCCGTTATTTTCTTTATCGTTTTATCTTGAAACTTCGATAGAATTTAGACACAACACCCCGTAAACTTTCTTCGCCGGAATCGCCGCTCCTTCGTACTCCGTATTGAATTTCTATAAACACGAGGTACAATTACACAATTACGTATACGTCACTTACCGGGATTTGTAAAGTAAGACGGGACACAATCACTGATCTCAAATAATATACTCATTATACTGGATAGAGCATCTATTGTTTCGCGCGTGGCAAAAATTGAAGTCGGAAGTGAGGCTAAAAATCTCGCGGCCACCATATCCGGTGGGACCCACAATATTGCTGAATCATAGTTTTCGCCTCTGGTTTTCGCTTTAAATGATCGGATTTTGAAGGAAAACCAGCTAAATTTTTGTAACATGAATCTGTCGCTATGGGAGAACTTAAAAGCGGCTGTATGAAAACTAAGTGGGTCCCACTTGAAATGGCCGCCACTAAAGGCACTAATTTATTCCGACTTCACAGGGAGCACCGGATGCTCTATCCAGTATAAGTCTATTATTTGAGATCAGTGGACACAATAGCCAGATCACCAATTAGCTAGGCGCTCAGGTCAGCAGACCCTACTTTTTCCTCGCAAAGCGGGAGAAAAATAGGGTTTGCTATAGCAGGCTACATTTCTGGCGAATCACGCGACAACAAATATGTAATATACAGCAATTAATGTTGTAAATCAGCGTAGTTGAAATATATTACCTTGTTTACCGCTCGAACTTAACTTTAATTTAGAAGACTTGCAACAACCTTCTCCGTTTATAGGAACCAAATAAACCGCTCCGCTCAGGATCAAATTATCCACGTGACCAAATACTCCAAGAATCTTGGAGTATTTTGGAATCACGTGAGCAGCCTTCGCCTCTCGCGCATTTTGAAAGCAGAGAAGACGCTTAACAGGGGCCGCGGAGCGTCTTTTAAAGGGGGGTGGGGGGGGGGTAAACAGGAGAGGATCTCGAGCGCCGTAGGCGCGACGCTTTCTAAGGGGGTCGGGGACATGCCCCCCTGTAAAATTTTGAAATATAGAATCCCGCAAATGGCATTTCCTGCATTATGAGCGGTGATTTTCAGTCACTTCAAAAGTTTATAAAATTTCATATTTTGGATATATTGTTTTGGACTGTTTTTTTATGTTGACAACATAGGTACAGCATTTTGGGGGAAGATTTGTAAAGAGTTTTTTTATCACTGATCAAAATCATCAAATCATGCCGTGTTTAGCTGTTTCTAATAATTTTTAAACCTTCTCGCTTCGGCAGATGATATTTGTTGACAGACCATAGATAATGGAAGGGGAACTGGATAGGAAACTTCAAACGAGGTTAAAGAACCGGAAACGTTGTTTGCAGAACTTGCTATAGTAATTACACACTTAAAAACAGCTAATGCACCTATTGCTGAAATTAGACAAAAGTGTACTATCACTTAAGTTCAGCAGTGTCTGATTTTAGCCAAGTGGGACCACCCGTTAGGTGCATTGCCCGCTTATAAGCGTATAATTACCATAGCAAGTTGTGCAAACATCGTTTCCGGTTTCGTAAGTTTTCTATCCAGTTCCCCTTCCATCATCTATGGACAGACTAGCCCAAATTAAGATGTGCACTGTTTGGGTGCGTTTCACTTTAGGAATGGATGCTTTGGACTATACAAGAAACAACTGCGAATTATACCACATTTAATTTTAGAATCAACAGTGTATACATGCAAACCATTACCTAACATGCAGTGGACATGACAGTTTCAATTTTTCCATAGATGATGGAAGGGGAACTGGATAGAAAACTTACGAAACCGGAAACGATGTTTGCACAACTTGCTATGGTAATTATACGCTTATAAGCGTGCAATGCACCTAACGGGTGGTCCCACTTGGCTAAAATCAGACACTGCTGAACTTGAGTGATATTACACTTTTGTCTAATTTCAGCAATAGGTGCATTAGCTGTTTTTAAGTGTGTAATTACCATAGCAAGTTGTGCAAACAACGTTTCCGGTTCTTTAACCTCGTTTGAAGTTTCCTATCCAGTTCCCCTTCCATTATCTATGATTTTTCAAAGCTTTTATTTTTTGTTGCCGGGGCTAAAAAGGGGGTGGGCTAAAGCCCCCAGCCCCCCCCCCCCCCGCCTCCGCGGACCCTGCCCTATCTCAGACCAAAATAGACAAGACCCCTATAGGGCGGCAAAAACCTTAACCAGTATACTTTTTATACCCACATGAAAATTACTCGGTAAACGATATCGTGATTTTCATTGTCCTCTCGTGTTGTATTTGTATTTTGTATTTAATAACGTTGTTGCTTTCACAAATTATACATACATGCATATATATATATATATATATATATATATATATATATATATATATATATATACATATACTTATACATATATATATATATATATATATATATATATATATATATATATATATATATATATATTTAAGTAATGTTTACAACATGAGCGGCCGTGTTGTATCGAATATACAATCACGAGCCGAAGGCGAGTGATTATACATTCGATACAACACGGACGCGAATGTTGTAAACAGCTTAAAACACGCCGAGTCTTTGATGTTAATATGAGTAATATTTGTTCAGATTGATTCAGAAAATGCTCAATTTCAATGTTTTAGAGCGGAGATAGTGACCTGATATACAACCACTAGTGGTTGTATATGTGATACAACCACGTGTGGTTTGTATTAGATATACAACCTCCTACACGGTCATGATTTCTTTTGTGTTTTCTTCATGAATTATTAATGAGTGTTTTAAATATATATATATATATATATATATATATATATATATATATATATATATATATATAAACTAAACACAAATGAATAAATAATTAGTTAAAGCAACTGGTGGCCAAACAGGGCATTGCCCCAATTGAACATGACTACCATGCAATGTAAAAACCTATTTAAACTTTAAAGTTATATAAGACCTATTTGTTACTACAGATTAAAAATCAATAAAATAATATACAAACTATTTATGGGGAAGTTGGTAAAAATTAAGTTCCCTATGAAATTTCTGATAAAAAAAACAGGTAAAATATGAAATATTACATATAACACTGGTTATTTTAATCCCATTTCACCATCCTTGTATATATAGAACGTAGATATTTGATTTTCTATTTATGGTTTGTCTTATATACCCAATTCTATTGACAAAAAATTGTTCTTTCAAATATACATCCTTTACCGCGCGCCACTGATCTCAAAATAATACACAGGACGCGAGTTATGCGCGGGATTATCTCGTGGATCTAAAAATAACCTTAGCGCGCGTGATTTGATTATAAATCGGTTCCAGGAAAACTGCAATTTCCAGGGAATGACACACGACAAAGGTTGCGAATACTTTCGTTTTTAACTCGTCGTTCATTCGAAAGTTTATTAAAGAGCACAAACCACATCGAATGAGAAATCATTTCAATGTAGAACTCGTTGGCTAAACGTTCATCCATGGAAGAAAGCGAGGTGGACGAAGCGGGGACTACTGCCCAAGATGGCCAAGAACAGACCAGTTTAGTTGATGAATCAGTTCTGGTGGCCGAAGGAAGCCCTGTCAATGCCCAAAATACAACTAGTATGGCTTCACAAGAAGCTCTTCAAGAGCACGAAGGCCCTGAGGAACTTCTCAGAAATTCTAGCGAAACAACAACGTCTTTAGAAGGTAGTGTTGTTTTCGTGTTTTCTATATGCAAGCCAGTTTGGGCTTTGCGTTTCTGAAAATTTATATATATGGTTTAAATAATGACTGTATTGTCTTTGTCTGTGGTTTAGTGTGGCTCTGTCGTCGGTTTATGGGATTGCATAAGCTTACAGTAGTTTTAAAGCGTTAAAGTGAATATAAAAGCGTTTGTAATCGTTTTCTATCGTTCATCGTACACAATAAATTTGGTTTGAATGGAAATGTTCAAAATTGAAAGCGAAAGCAAGCAAAACAATGCGACAGAGATATTTATCTTTCTTCGATTGGGATCGAATTTCTCTTAATTTTAGGATTGTGAAATAGTGTGCATGTATTGATTATTGGTGCTAATTCTTTTACATTTGAGTACAGGTTCATGGCTGTAAAACCTAAAAACCCTGAAGAGTCCAACTTCCTATTTTATGTTAAAATTTTAATTTTATTCAACAAGTTTAATTTGTGGTTCAAACCTTTTTCGGCGTTCATGAAGCATGCCCATACATGTTTTTGTAATTGAACAATTATTTTGCTGTTGGTATTACATGAAAATACCAAGGTCTTGATAGCAGGGTGTGACACTTTTTAGAAAACTTGTTGGTAAAACAGAAAGTGTCAGTAAATTGATGAGAAATTGGTTGGTAAATTGATCATAAAATTTAGTTGGTTGGTAAAGTGTGGAGGCAATAGAGCTAAACTCAACCCCACCCACTCAGAATGGTCATGCTAATGTACTGTATAAAGCTTCTAAAAGAATTAAACTCAGTTTAGTCCCTGCTTTGATACAGTCTCGATTAATGCATCGAGGCAGACCAACAAAAAGTCTGTTGCCTTCATCTGCATGGTAAACAACAAAACATTCAAAACGGAAGCAGTTGTAATTAGCCAATTGAATATCGTGTATAAATATTTGGCCAATTAGAGAGTATCCCCAGAATCCGTGCGGACAGACGGCGTCACAGAACAAGATTTACGGAGCTGAGTCATAGAGGGTTTTTTCGGGGGATTTTCCAAATGTCTATGCATAGGCTAGGGGTGAGGTTTGTAAAAAATTGAGGTCTGATATTTTTTGTACAGACTGAGTATTAACAAGGTTGTTTATATGTGGCTATCTCAAGTTTTTCAATACTTAATATAAATTGTATCAAAATTACAGTGAAAACTATACACCACTTTCATAATGGCGAGTTATTTAAATACAGTAGTCTTTTACATGTACAATATGCATTTTTATCAGCCTTTCTAGTTTGTGTGTCTGCAATTCAAAGTCAATCTTTGCTTCATAACGAGGACAGGAAGGCTTATTTAGATGCATATAAAAGCATATTCAATGCAATTGAAGTAGTGGCCATTTTGAAAGTTGTCTGTAGAGGTTCACACTAGCGAATTCAACATCTGGAATGTACAGCTACTGATTATGCTATAACTTGCCCTGGCAAGAACTTGGCACTGGCAGCCAGGATTTTGACAAGATGGAATAACTTGGCCATAGGCGTACAAGCTGGGGGTTCGGGGGGGGGGGGGGCAGCTGCCCCCCAGTTGGCAGGATTTCAATCAAATTTCAATCAAATACATAATCCATAATACAATAATACAATTCATGTATGTCCTTTTTTAGCTCAACTATATGAGTTTTTACAAACTGTTTCTTATAAATGTCACTTTCGTTGATGATAATCATCTCAAATATTACAACCCACCTGGTACAGTAACTCACTTTCATATATAAACAGAATGTAAAGTTTATCCCAGCAAACCGGGTAACTCAGCTGACCAAGTAACTCACCTCCATATAAACATGCCCTGAATATTGTAGATAATTTTAATTTGAAAAGCTTCCAACCGTAGCTATGCCTAGATCATTTCAAATTTGCATAATATTACACTTCTAGCTTTGTTACTTGGTTTGGATACAGAAAACTTAGATGAATTGTGCTCTGGATTCACATTTTTGTGGAGAAATATCTCAAAAAAAAAGCAATAGGTGAATTTGACAGTAAGCAATGGCAAACAGACTTGCTAGTGAGCCAACAACAGCAGTATGTTTACTTTGTGTGGAGTTTGCAAGTTTTTTTAAAAAATGATGCACGCGCAACACCCCGAAACTCATCTATTAGAAAATGAAAAACTACAAAACATGTTACTTTGTCATTTTAAGTGTTTTTTCAAATGAGACTGACTTATTTTCATGTCATCTACAGGCACTTTAATATTTAGTGGGTGTGCATTGGTGTAGGAAGCAAGGAGGATCACAGCTTCAAAATGATGCCCTTGTGTGGGGGGTAGAGCTTCAAAAGGACACTTGAGGCTCATGTTGCATCATAAAAAGGGCACTTTACAACAAAGTTGGGGTCACATGCCCCCTCCTCTGCTCCCTGGTTTTATGCCCCTGTGGGTGTGTACTAACTGTAAATAGTTAACTGTCTATCCAAGTATACAAGTCATCATGTAATTCCTTTTGCTGCACCTTGCTTTATACAGGCAAAATGAAAGACCTAAAAAAAATCACCTGTCCATTCTGCTCGACTGAACTATTTCCCTGGAGGTATAAATTCTGCTTTGAGTGTGGAACAAGTATCAAGGACATAATGGAACAGCTTGAAGGTACTACTTGTGTGTGTAATTTTGTGTATTACATATTTTACAAATTTAGGGCTGTTTAGCTAACTGAGATGGAACAAGTAAGCGTTTTTCACGAGTTTTTTAGGTAAAGCAATACAGTATTGTAAGGTAGTTCGTAATCTCGGTTGCGTGTCAAAATGACACATTCTGTGTTGGGATACAACTTGTTTCAATTCATAACATCAGGCTGAGGAATTCAGTATATAGCGAATTGGGAAGTGTAAATGAAAATGCAAATGAATCTTGAGGCCTTAGCCTGATGTTATGAATTGAATTGAAGTATGGTTATTGTTTAATCCCAACTTAGAAAGCATCATTTTGATGCACAGTCGAGATTACGAACTGGCTTATTGCAACTTGGACATTTCACAACCACCCTGGTACAGGATCCTAACAGGATGCTAATGGGGTCCTAAATTTTCTTAAACCAGGATCCTATCAGGATCCAGTAGGATCCTACTCAGGATCCTACAGTATCTTGTACAAGGTCCTATAGGATCCTGATAGTCCTGTAGGATCCTGTAGTATCCTACATTACATAAAATGTGTAAAATAGAAAATTAAAATGATAACCTACTTATCTTAATTTACATTAGTACATGTACCTATCAAATACAAAACTACCATTAAAATACAAAAAATATTATTAATAAAGGTCGAGAAAACCTACAATGTACCTTGTTCTAATTTTTTTGTGCAAGGAGTACCCCCTCTTTAGCCCTACTGACCGTAAAAGTATTTTTACCAAAGTTTCTATGTACCTTCAGTAGTATTAACTGGTCGTTTCCTCTAGTATTATAATCATGCCAACTACTATGATTTTTAATATAGTGTAACAAGTACTGTAGCCTGGAGCTAGCAATCTTAGTCATTTAAAAACTGTTTAAAACGGATAGTAAAGTTTTATTTGTCTCAGACTGCCCTTCTTCTGTGTTGAGTTAAAAACTCAACACAGAAGAAGGGCAGAGATCTGTGTCCAGGAGAGCAAAGCAGATGGTGAAGGAAAGGGAGGATGTGGTTGGAGTGAACTGCTTGAAGGATGAGAGTGGAAATATAGTTGTGAAGCCAGAGATGATGATGAAGAAGAGATGGAGGGAGTATATGTAGTGGATATTGAATGTAGAGAATGATTGGGAAGGGATTGACGAAAAGAGCATATCACAGAGATGGAAGTAGAGAAGACGATAGGGCAGATGAAAAGTGGGAAGGCAGGTGCAGGTCCGACGGAACTGGTTGGGTGAGATTATCCGGTGCAGCTGGTCAGGTAGGGGTGAAGAAGATGATGGAGATTTGTAATATGGTGGTGGATGAGGAAAAGATACCAAAGGACTGGGAACTGAGTGCCCTTTTACCCATATATTTAAGGGGAAAGGTGATCCATTGGAGTGTGGGGCACGTCGGGCAATAAAGCTGTTAGAACATGGGATGAAGGTATTGGAGAGGGTTCTGGAGAAAAGGTTGAGAGAGAAAGTAAATATTGACGGCATGCAGTTTGGATTTATTGGATTATTTGGATTTACTGGGGGTTGAAGAATGGTTGGTGAAAGCAGTGATGACAATGTATGAAAAAGCGAGAACAATGGTGAAAACGAAGCATGGAAAGAGTGAAGAGTTTGAGGTGAAGGTTGGGGGTACATCAAGGGTCGGTTTTGAGCCCATTATTGTGATGGAGGCGCTGACGCAAGAAATTAGAGAGGGTCTGCCGTGGGAGCTGTTGTATGCCGACGATTTTGTCTTGATGGCTGATAGCACTGAGTGCGTAGAGGCGAAAGGGTTGAAAGTGAGCACTGGTGAAACAAAGGTGATGGTGTCAGGGAAGAATTGTGGTGATGTTGAAAGGCTGGGGAAGTTGCCATGTAAGTGCATTGTATGTGGAAAGGGTACTGGGGCAAATTCTATTCAATGTACGGGTTGCAGTGGATGGGTACACAAGCGGTGCTCAGGTGTGAAGGGCTCGCTGGCTAGAGTTTAGGATGCGTTTGTATGCAAGGTGTGTGAAAGAGCAGGTGATGGGGAGGACAGTGATGTAGATGAATGTTAGAAAGTTTTGTTACCTGGGGGATATGCTGAATGGGGGTGGAGGAGCGAATTCGGCTTCTGTGGCGAGAATGCGTTGTGCGTGGAAGAAGTTTAAAGAGTTATCTGGGATCTTGACAAGGAAGAAAGTGTCATGAAAGGGGAAGCTGTATGTACGTGTGTGAGGAGTGCTATGGTGTATGGAAGTGAGACATGGACCATGACTGCAGAGCAGAGGGCGAGATTGGAGCGGACAGAGATTAAGATGGTGCGATGGATGTGTGGTGTATCGCTAAAGGATAGAGTGCCGAGTGTGGAGCTGAGGGAAGGAATGGGGGTTGAGTTGGTGTCTGATGTCATAAAGCGGAACCCGTTGAGATGGTTGGGACATGTACTGCGGAAAGACGATGGTCACTGGGTGAAGAAGAGCATGTCGCTCGAGGTGGAAGGTACAAGAGGACGAGGAAGGCCGAGGATGACATGGTATCAGGTGGTGGAAAGGGATATGAGACAGTGGGTTGAAAAGGGAGGATGCTCCAGAGAGAGAGAAATGTAGGAAATTGCTGTGCGGAGCCGCCGGCCAACCCCCGCGTAAGCGGGGATAACGGCCGTAAAACGATTGTTGTTTGTTGTTGTTGTTGTTGTTGTTGTTGTTGTTGTTGTTGTTGTTGTTGTTGTTGTCGTTGTCGTCGTCGTCGTCGTCGTCGTCGTCGTCGTCGTCGTCGTCGTCGTCGTCGTTGTTGTTGTTGTTGTTGTTGTTGTATCCGTTATATCGTTCCGGTTAAGTGGGACTGCGCATTTACACGCCGAAAGGTGTCGCGTCAAGCGGGGATCCCGGTTTTTCTCATCACATTGTACCAATCTATTGACAAAATTTCAACGGAGAATTAAAGTTTTAGAGATATTGATGTTTTAGTAACTGAAAGTGTTGTCAATTAAAAATGGCGTATTGTCGGAAATGGCTTCAGAAATGTCACTTGTGACGTCACAGTTGACATTGTACGCTTTTTTATTACTCAAAAATGGTATACTAAATAATTCTTAATTGAAATAACGATTTAATTACAGAACTAGATCAAAAACTTACAATAGACTTTTCTGCCGTTTTAGAAATTTAAAAATAGTCGGAATATCTTGGAATAAAATCAGAAAAATATCTCACTGTCATTGGAAAGTGTGCTTAAATGCTTAAAGTGCTTATGAAATGAAATTTTCGCTAATTTCTTTATTTCATAATATAAAAATATAGAAATCGCTGATATTGCTACAATTGCTACAATTGCTCACTTTGTTTTTACGTGTTTAGAAAGTGCTTTATTTTTATATTTAAAAACTTGCCAAACCTTAGCATTTCTTGAATTTCGAAATGTCAGCAAGCACTGAGACGAGTAACAGTACCTGTGACGTCACAAGTGGGATCAAGACTAAACAAATTTATGATAATGATCCACCGTGTGACGTCAAATAGTTGTTGTGGCCGCGTTATTGTAGAGAGCTTAAGCATATTAGGCATTTTTGAGACACGGACGCGGTGACCGGAAGAACAGGAATACAATACAGAACTACTGAACCGCGTATTCTTTGAAAAAACGTTTTTACCCAAAACAAAGGCTATGAATAATCACATATCTAAATTGTTAGCTCATAAGCTTAGATTTCATCTTTATATAAAAATACAGATCCTTTATTTTAAATTGTAATGTAATGAAATTATCCCTCTTAAAATACAAGTTTTCTACTTTAAAAGTACATGTACAAGTAACACAACGATGACAGGCCTCGGCGTTCTAGCAGTTCCCGTCGTCTCAAGAACGTGAAAATGCTCTCAATGATGTCTTGTGTAGAACGACGACGGCGTTCACTTTGCTCTTGGGATTTTAAATTGCTCATTATCATTGTTTTGAATGAAAAATGCTATTGAATTAAAACGCCGTCCGTGGCTGTAAAGGTGCTGTTACACGATGCGATTTTTCTTGCGACTTGCAACAAATTTGCGTATGGAAAAAAAATCGCAAGTTGCAGGAAGGGTATTACACGTTCAGCAACTTGCGATTTTTGTTGTAAGTTGCAGCAAAAAGTAGAACCCATGCAACTTTTCTTGCAACTTGCAACACGGCAAAAATGACAAAATCGCAAGTTGCTACGGGGTGTTACACGGTGCGATTTTTTATGCAACTTACAACATTCAGTGATTTGTTGCAAGTTGCAAGAAAAATCGCATCGTGTAACAGCACCTTAAAACGTCTGTTGGTTAAGCTCCCTAGGTCTATAGCTATCAACTTTGAAGTGAAAAATAAAGTGTTTTCCAAAGACGTGAATATTAAATGAACATATGTACGAATATCAGTATTTTCTATATTTTTATATTATCAAATAATATAAAAAGCAAACATTTCATAAGCACTTCAATGTTCATAAACTAAACGAGTTTCTCAACCAGACTTTCTCAACTTAGTTACTTCGTTATATACTTTAAAATAAAGCAAACTTGTTTTGACTTTGCATTTCACCTTTAATAGTTTGAACCTCAGAGAAGTATTAGCTATAGTACGTGTTTGAAAGTTGGTCATGGCAAGAAATGGTGGACATATGAAGGCGGAGCTAAACCATACATAAACTACTGTAGTACCTTATGTTGCGCGGTCGTCACAGTTCTGCGGTTCAGAAGAAAAGAGAACAACTAATTTATGCAATGTTGGATGAAATCTTCATTCGATGATCAGAAAATACTCAAACTTTGAGATTGAAAGCCGCAACAACGACAACTGAATGCAGAAGATGACAACTTACGATTCAAAAGAGAGTTTCTTATACTTGTCGAATCAGATTGATACGAGTACGAAGGTGTTTCATACATGCATGTACACTTTAGTTCTGACAAATTCCAGGGCAAGGTTACTCATATTTAGACTCCGCCGTATTAACCTCTGTTGGGTTTTATGTCGGAATTTTATGTAAAATCCCACAATGATTTTAACATCTATAATATACTGGTTAGGATATTTCAATATCAGATGTGTTGCACAACCTCAATCAGATTGATACGATTGGGTTACTTCAAAATTGAAAGAGCTATTTATACGTAGCGAATTCTTCATATTTTCGATGTAAGCCTTGTGAATCTCAGACTAAATCTGGTTAAAATTTTTTAAGTTAAAAGTCGGTACGCGTTAGGCGCATGCGTGTCTATTATTTCTTGCCATGTCGTCTAGGTCAATAGTGTAGTCTTAAGAAAGATTGGTGGTGGTAGTAGCGGCTGATTAGCTTTGACGGCGTCAGAAGCAGTAATCTTCAAAGTCAAATGAATCTGAGTGAACTTGAAGTAATGATAACTGCCGCTGAAAGCGTCGAAACATCACGCGCTTCCCACCCAGTGAGCTCTTTATATAACTGGACTGATATCTGCTAGTCATCGACCAGGCAAAGATTGAAGCCTCAAATATGGCGGGCAATTGTACACCTGGAGTATACTTATAGTTCCAGTCTTCTATGTGGCCTTTTGATTAGATGCAGACCAGTGAACTCTTCATATCTGGAACTCTAACTTCAGTCATTATCTATCACGCTTCCGAAGTAAAGTTGCAAGATTTTCGTATATCACATCGGATTCAGTTCCCTACCAACTAATCTTGTTTATACTGGATAGCTCTATCAGTTATATCTAACTGTTTTCCCTAGAGGTCCAGTAAGGGCCATCCCTTATTGGTCCACTGTTTCTACAGGAGGAAGCCGGAGTACCCAGAGGAAACCTGCGGTGTTCGGTAGAGTCAAACAAGGAAGCACTCTTCTCACATGTGGCCAAAGTGAAATTCTAATCAGATAACTGAACTGAGCAGGTATTGAACCCGGGTCGCATAGGTGAAAGGCACGTGCGCTAACCACTATGCCACCAACACCCCTACCGGTTGTCTATTAGCTTTTGACCGCGTATAGGGAACAATTTGTGCAGTAGCGGAACTCAGAGGAACGAAATGTATAGCTGACTCCACTTTCTGCCGCGGAGTTAGCGTTAAAGTTATGAAAATTGAGTTCACTGGTACAGACTTGACCGTTAGAGGGCTCAAACATACTTCTGGCCTACATGCCCGCTGACTGTCCGCCATGTTTGGCTTCAATCGACGAACCAAAGATATCACTCTAGTTATATAATTTTATAAAGTTCACTGCTACTATCATGCATGATGCTGATGTGACCATATATGAACCAACCACAGTCTAGACTGATTTGCATCCAGCGAGAACCCAGCTCTATAACCATGATAATTGTTTTATTTTTAGGCAACAGCTCTTCCAGTTCTGATATCCAAGTGCGTAGTAGAAGTAGAGTCGGAACGCAGCCTGGTAAGGCGGTTGTAGTTTCTGGTTTTGTTGAACATACGAAGCAAGAAGTTGGAGTAGCTGAAGCAAGCAGTAAAGGCACAGATGTCCAGCATGGATTACCAACAGGCACGCCACTCGACAATGTGTCTATAGGATCTAAGAGAAGTAGTGATAGATCCAGTGTCAAGGTTGACACCGAAAATGTTAATAAAAAAACAAAACACGGAGGGGAAAGTATTGAAAAAAATCTGGCGGAGGTCAGTGAGGATAGTGGAGAAGCCAAAGAACCAGATCACGATGCACAGAATATATTTGATGATGGACAAAATCTGCCCGAGACTACAGAAAGTCCTGAAAATCTTCACCAACAAAATGAAGAGGAGATGGACCAAAGTGCTGAAGAGACCCAGCGTCAACTTTATGAAGAAAATGAATCAGAGGTTGAAAAAAATACAACAGAAAGCACGCGGAGCAGAAAGACAGATGCTGAAACCGGCGAGACCTCTACATCTAAGTCCAATGATCAACTCCGTGAACAAACTCAGGCAGAAGTGAATGAAAATACTGAGAAACAATCTGGGAAGAATGAACCCGAAGCGGTCGGAAGTAATACGGAGACCAGCGTTTATGGACAGGTCGAACTCGAGGTAAACAAGGATATTCAGAAAGCAGGTCAACTTGCGGAAGACGAGCAGAAAGAGTTTGACGATCCTACCCATGTTAAAAAAGAGAACGAAGGGAGTAGTTCAGAGTCTAAAGTTGCTGAACAGGCTAAACTAGGCGCAAACGAAAATATTCAGGGAGCAGAACAACTTGGCCAAGACCAGGGAGAGTCAGACGAATTTAAACTCGGGGCGGAAAAAAAGCCAAAGGAAAACGAGAATTCTAAAGGAACAGAAGAGTTAGGTGGACAAACTCATGAACATGCTGAAAGTACTAACAAACTTTTCAGAGAAAGCGTCGTTGGGACGAACAATGAGAGTACACAGACACAAAAAACTGATGGGAAAGAAAAAGCTGAGAATATCGGGAAACCTGAAGGAGAGACAACAGTTCTTTGTAAAGAAAAGCAGCCCAAGGCCCACGAAAAAGCTAAAGATATTGAACAGGATAATAAACAACAATCGGGAGCCGTCAAAGACCATGATATAAAAGCGAAATCAGTGCCTGAAGATAGTGATGAAAAATCGACACAATCTACTGAAAAGAAAAATGATTATAAACGTGTGTTCGGAAGTTTGGACGAGGGCCCACCTCGTTCTGGTACTAATAAAAAGCTGCCTCGAACAGTAATTGATGTAACAGAAAACCCATTATCAAGTGGTAATGAATCACGGCAACCAAATGGTGAAGAGGTAAACGTCTAGTTACGCTGCATGTCATTTTGCATGTATACTTAATTGTTTAGTCCTTGCATATTTCTTAAAAGTGGAATTGTCAAGGCAATCAAAAGGCACTGGGCTGGATAGAGTTGGCGAAAACAGTTTAGTGCAGTCCATTCTCGTACCCAGACCCACGCGCTAATGCGTCAAGTGGCTCTGGGAATCTCTGTAAATATGAGCGTTCTGATTGGCTTTAAGAAACAATGACAAAAATTCAAATAAATTCAACAAAATAAGAATTTTACAATGTACACTCTAGCTGTTTGCCATAAACTTATGTTTGATATAATTTAGACAAACAGAAATACACAACATTTGAATTCGAAAATTTAATGTATTATCGTGATACTAACTCCTGATGCGATCGTCTTGCAAAATAACAACAGCCTTCAATCCTATATTCTTAAGTTTCGCCAGCTGGTGTTCCATGAATGCGTTTAATAACAAAACAACACTTTCTTCCCAGACTGCACTGATGTTCATCTTTTTGCGTGGATTGTAGAAAGTCAAACACCAGAGGAAGAAGTTGATAAATAATGGATTTGCCAATACAGCTATGATGTCTTTGGCTCCGCGAACGATGCCTGTTATGGCATCTTTCTGTTTCCTCGTTAACACTAAATTAGATTGTCCCGTCCTTTCTAACGCATAGCTTCGTATACCTCACGATTCATGATAAATACGAGACGATTTACACGAGGTTTATTGAAAGGAGAGAAAGTGACAAGCCGATGACCATGGGTCTGGGCACAAGAGTTTGGAATGTTTGGTCCAGGGTTTCCCCGAGCCTCGCGAGGGGGGCGGTGGGAAGAGGAGGGGGGGGGGGGGGGGCGTGGATCTGGGTACATTAAGAATGAGTGTAGTCGTTCCAAACTCTGCTGTGGGGACTGCTGCGAGTTTGCTAAGACTTACATGTAATGGACACTTAATGTTCAGAATATAGTGGGTTGGCACTTAATAACATAGGGTGAGGCTACCCTATCGTTCGTGTGTCCCTGGGAAAGGTCTTCGGAAAATTCTTCGGAAATAAATCAAAATGGTGGAATTCAAACCATGAATGAAAGAAAGTAAGAAACGCTAATGAGATCAGTTAATCAGTCCGTGATCAGAATGCATTGCAGTGTTTTCAGTACAGAATCATACAGAAAGATTTGCTTGTAACTTGTATTAAGTATATTTAAAAGTAAAATAGGAGGAAATACATAATTATAGTATGAATTAGAATACCCGTCAGGGGGAGGTATGCGGTCTCTGAGTAATATCTAATGGGCAATTCCATGGTGAGTCATGTTACATTTTGAACAAAAACGACGCATCTATTCCGATCTAGTTTAGTGATTAATTTATTTTGACACTTCAACTATTGTCTGTAAACACCTAAGGTCCTAAGGTATTGAATAATGATGAGGATGGAATATTTAATTGTACAATGCCACTAATTAGGACAATAGAGTGGTGTGTGACTCATGTTACGCCAAAGTGACATCACCCAAAATTGACTTAACTTTTTCTGAATTTTCTTCGGAAATTATGAGTGGGAGAAAATAGAATCCATCTTGAATTTAGAGACTTTATGGTAGACAAATTATTTGCATAAAAATTAGTTGAATTTTAAATGACAGTATGTTACGTGACTCATGTTGCATCTTAAGTGTTCTTTATAAACCAGTCCATAAATGTGTCTAATTGCCTCTAAGACATAAAAATCAATGCCTGTAGTGATTACAATTTAAGATTGCAATTCTCTTTATTAAAGAGTTTGACTTGGGCAGATATTTCTCTCTGGAGGCTTAAAACATTGGCAACTGAGATAACAAATGATTGAACAGAGCGCTGAAGCAATCAATGGCAGTATTCGATCCAAATTGACTTTCCTATTGGCCCTGAATATGTATGCTATCAAAATAACTTGTTATTTTAAAGTTCCTGACAACTTTCTTTTTTTTTATGAATGTCACCATTAGCATGGAGTTGCCCTAATATTGTGTTGTGTTGTTGTTGTTGTGGTGGTGTGTTGTGTTGTTGTGTTGTTGTGTTGTTGTGTTGTTGTGTTGTTGTGTTGTTGTGTTGTTGTGGAATACTACTGCCTAACGTTTGCGCATGCGTGAATTTTAAACATTGCAAGAGAAGTGGGAAATAGCCATGGCAACAACAACCAGACAGTGAAAACTAAGTAGTAAGATTCGGACCAGTCCAAATATTTCAGTGTTTCCCGCTCTTTTTTTGAGGTACGAGCTCGGATGTCGCGCAGGCGCAAAACGTTTGGCAGCGGTGTTATATAGTGGTATTTTTACTTTTCATTATCCGCGAAAGGTCTAAATTTATGCATTAAAATAAAAATAAAAAATGTCTTGGGGATATTTTTAGCAAGTGGTTTTGCTTTGGAAGTCGATGTTTACTACGGAATTCACCGAACTGTGGATTAAAATTTACAAATAAACATAATAAGCAAAGCTGCAAAGGCAACGAATGAGACGCGGAAACATTTTCTACGCTGATTTTTATCATTTGAACTTAGTCTGTTCCAACAGTTCGATCAATCGATCGAACAACGAACGAACTTACTAAGGGGGCCTTTACAAGAGCCCGGGTTGAGAGCCAGCCCGGTCAGCTCGCCACCCAGGTTATTCTTTTTTTGTGCTTACATGAACCTGGGTTGGCTGCTTTTTTCCCCAACCCGGGTCAGCTTTTCCCAACCCGGATTAGGAATGGGTTTTTTGTCCGGGCAGAGCTCTGGTGTCAAGACATTTGGTCGATTATTATTCACTAAACAACATGGCAAACAACACGGCTAGTGAAGTTGCAAAACGTCGAAAGCACATTTCGATTGTTTCAGTTGCCGTTGCCTTGTATTCTTGCCTATTCGTTCGTTTAAGCGAGAAAATAAGGCAATGACATCTGAATTGATGTCAACATTTTTGTAGTCCGACTCAGTATTGTTGTCCTTCTGAGACAGACTGTTAAATATTCGATCTTGTTACTAGACCACTGGGAAAGTTGAGAATTATTTTTCTTTGCGAGGGCTCGAACTTGCCATGTTTACACATGCAGGAGTCTGATTTGACAACAAACAAAATTGGCGCCAAAGACACTTTCGTAAGCGCCTGAGTACGAGATTGGACACAAATGTGCCGACACTTTACACGAGCCGGGGTCAAGTCAACCCGTATTTACATGAAGAAATTGACCAAATTTTCACACCTTCGCACCTCTCCCACCCAGCAAGACGGGTTGACCCGGCTATCGTGTAAACGTTAACAGGAGTTCGTAGACGGGTTGAGCCGGGTTGACTAGCTAACCCGTGTCGGCTCTCAACCCGGGCTCGTGTAAAGCCCCCCTAACCCGCCATCAACCTATTATATTGTGAAAATTTAGTTGAAATTTCTTATATATGTTATCTTATTGTTCTATTGTATCTTAATATGTAACAAGACCCCAATGAAAAACACTACGGTGATATGGGTATCCTGTAGAAATATCATTATAACACCCCCCCCCCCCCAAAAAAAAAACAACCCAACCCCCAACAACAACCAAACAAACAAAACACAACAACAACAAAACCAAACAAAACCCATACAAAACCCATTTCCAATGTCAAAAATCTTTGTCTTTTTTCTAAAGGCAAGCTCGCACGACGGTGGTGGCTCTAGCTCTGGCGATGGTAAAACTCCAACTCTAAAGAAACTCGCTGAACAACACGATTCATCACAAAACAGTGGGGATAAACAGGTAGCGTTACTAGGTTACTTTATTGGTTGTATTGTATTGTATACCAAGTTGCTTTATAGTGTGTGTTTTTATAGTTTTTTCATGCCGTGTCTGCAAAACATTGGATAACCAACAAATGCGCAGCACTGGCAGCAGCCGCAATCAGATTGAGACACCAAAACGAAAGTCTGTTTCTCCGCACCAGTCGAGGGTAGCAGTCACTAGCAGACTAGCAGTCAGTAGCACACCGGCAGTCAGTAGGAGACTTCCAGTCAGTAGCAGACCAGCAGTCAGTATCACACTAGCAGTCAGTAGCAGACTAGCAGTCAGTAGCGGACTAGCAATCAGTAGCAGACTTAGCAGTCAGTAGCAAACTAGCAGTCAGTAGCAGACCAGCAGTCAGTAGCAGACTAGCAGTCAGTAGCAGACCAGCAGTCAGTAGCAGACTAGCAGTCATTACCAGTGGTCAGTAGCAAACTAGCTAGCAGTCAGTAAAAAACTAGCAATCAGTAGCAGACTAGCAGTCAGTAGCAGACCAGCAGTCAGTAGCTGACTAGCAGTCAGTAGCAGACCAGCAGTCGGCAGTAGACTAGCAGTCAGTAACAGAGTAGAAGTCAGTAGCTAACTAGCGGTCAGTAGCAGACTAGCAGTCAGTACCAAACTAGCAGTCATTACCAGTGGTCAGTAGCGAACTAGCTAGCAGTCAGTAAACAACTAGCAATCAGTAGCAGACTAGCAGTCAGTAGCAGACTAGCAGCCAGTAGCAGACTAGCACTCAGTAGCAGACCAGCAGTCAGTAGCAGACCAGCAGTCAGTAGCAGACCAGCAGTCAGTAGCAGACCAGCAGTCAGTAGCAGAGTAGCAGAGTAGCAGAGTAGCAGTCAGTAGCAGACTAGCAGTCAGTATCACACTAGCAGTCAGTAGCAGATTAGCAGTCAGTAGCGGACTAGCAGTCAGTAGCAGACTAGCAGTCAGTAGTAGACAAGCAATCAGTAGCAGACTTAGCAGTCAGTAGCAAACTAGCCGTCAGTAGCAGACCAGCTGTCAGTAGCAGACTAGCAGTCAGTAGCAGACCAACAGTCAGTAACAGACCAGAAGTCAGTAGCAGACTAGCAGTCAGTAGCAGACTAGCAGTGAGTAGCAGACCAGCAGTGAGTAGCAGACTAGCAGTCAGTAGCAGGCTAGCAGTCAGCACCAAACTAGCAGTCATTACCAGTGGTCAGTAGCAAACTAGCTAGCAGCCAGTAGCAGACTAGCATTCAGTAGCAGACTAGCAGTCAGTAGCAGACTAGCAGTCACTAGGTGACTAGCAGTCAGTAGGGGACTAGCAGTCAGTAGCAGACTAGCAGTCAGTAGGTGACTAGCAGTCAGTAGCAGACTAGCAGTCAGTAGCAGACTAGAAGTCAGTAGCACACTAACAGTCAGCAGCAGCAGAGCAGCAGTTAGTAACGGACTAGCTGCCAGTAGCAGACTAGCAGTCAGAAGCAGACTAGCAGTCAGTAGCAGGCTAGCAGTCAGTAGCAGACTAACAGTCAGTGGACGAATTAGCAGTCAGTAGCAGATTAGCTGTCAATAGAAGACTTAAAAGTCAGTAGCAGGCTAGCAGTCAGTGGCAGTCTGGCTGTCAGGCGCTGACTAGTAGTCAATAGCAGACTAGCAGTCAATAGCAGACTAGCACTCAGTAGCTGACTAGCAGTCACTAGCACAGCAGCATTCAGTAGTAGACTAGCAGTCAGTAGCAGACTAGCAGTGAGTAGCAGACCAGCAGTGAGTAGCAGACTAGCAGTCAGTAGCAGGCTAGCAGTCAGCACCAAACTAGCAGTCATTACCAGTGGTCAGTAGCAAACTAGCTAGCAGCCAGTAGCAGACTAGCATTCAGTAGCAGACTAGCAGTCAGTAGCAGACTAGCAGTCACTAGGTGACTAGCAGTCAGTAGGGGACTAGCAGTCAGTAGCAGACTAGCAGTCAGTAGGTGACTAGCAGTCAGTAGCAGACTAGCAGTCAGTAGCAGACTAGAAGTCAGTAGCACACTAACAGTCAGCAGCAGCAGAGCAGCAGTTAGTAACGGACTAGCTGCCAGTAGCAGACTAGCAGTCAGAAGCAGACTAGCAGTCAGTAGCAGGCTAGCAGTCAGTAGCAGACTAACAGTCAGTGGACGAATTAGCAGTCAGTAGCAGATTAGCTGTCAATAGAAGACTTAAAAGTCAGTAGCAGGCTAGCAGTCAGTGGCAGTCTGGCTGTCAGGCGCTGACTAGTAGTCAATAGCAGACTAGCAGTCAATAGCAGACTAGCACTCAGTAGCTGACTAGCAGTCACTAGCACAGCAGCATTCAGTAGTAGACTAGCAGTCAATAGCAGTCTAGCAGTCAATTCCAGACTAGCTGTCAGTAGCTGACTAGCAGTCAGTAGCTGACTAGCAGTCAGTAGCTGACTAGCAGTCAGTAGCAGACCAGCAGTCAGTAGCTGACTAGCAGTCAGTAGCAGACCAGCAGTCAGTAGTAGACTAGCAGTCAGTAGCAGAGTAGCAGCCAGTAGCTAACTAGCGGTCAGTAGCAGACTAGCAGTCCCGTCAGTAGCAGACTAGCAGTCAGTAGCAGACTAGCAGTCAGTAGCAGACTAGCAGCCAGTAGCAGACTAGCACTCAGTAGCAGACCAGCAGTCAGTAGCAGACTAGCAGTCAGTAGCAGACTAGCAGCCTTATCACACTAGCAGTCAGTAGCAGACTAGCAGTAAGTAGCGGACTAGCGGTCAGCAGACTAGCAGTCAGTAGTAGACTAGCAGTCAGTAGCAGACTAGAAGTTAGTAGCACACTAGCAGTCAGTAGTAGACAAGCGGTCAGTAGCAGACTTAGCAGTCAGTAGCAAACTAGCCGTCAGTAGCGGACTAGCAGTCAGTAGTAGACAAGCAATCAGTAGCAGACTTAGCAAACTAGCCGTCAGTAGCAGACCAGCTGTCAGTAGCAGACTAGCAGTCAGTAGCAGACCAACAGTCAGTAACAGACCAGCAGTCAGTAGCAGACTAGCAGTCAGTAGCTTACTAGCAGTCAGTAGCAGACCAGCAGTGAGTAGCAGACTAGCAGTCAGTAGCAGGCTAGCAGTCAGTACCAAACTAGCAGTCATTACCAGTGGTCAGTAGCAAACTAGCTAGCATTCAGTAGCAGACTAGCTAGCATTCAGTAGCAGACTAGCATTCAGTAGCAGACTAGCAGTCAGTAGCAGACTAGCAGTCAGTAGCAGACTAGCAGTCAGTAGGTGACTAGCAGTCAGTAGGGGACTAGCAGTCAGTAGCAGACTAGCAGTCAGTAGGTGACTAGCAGTCAGTAGCAGACTAGAAGTCAGTAGCACACTAACAGTCAGCAGCAGCAGCAGTTAGGAACGGGCTAGCTGCCAGTAGGAGACTAACAGTCAGTAGAAGAATTAGCAGTCAGTAGCAGACTAGCTGTCAATAGAAGACTTAGCAGTCAGTAGCAGGCTAGCAGTCAGTACCAAACTAGCAGTCATTACCAGTGGTCAGTAGCAAACTAGCTAGCATTCAGTAGCAGACTAGCATTCAGTAGCAGACTAGCAGTCAGTAGCAGACTAGCAGTCAATTGCAGACTAGCAGTCAGTAGCTGCAGGGGTTAAAAAATAATTCAGGAATGCCGTACGATGTCGTACGCGGTTTAACTGAGTTGGCATACGTTTGATCGATGTTGAAGTACGTATATTAATATACCCATGTCTCTGTTTACCCGTGTCTCGGTTGTTATTTATGCTCTTTCCTAAGAAATACAAATAATAAACGTAATAACGCTGGAGACAAAAGGTTTAAATTTTATATTACATACAAGTGATTATATAATTTATATTGTTAATGTTCCAATGGGAGAAGTTCCTCTATTATTTCTTCCTCAACATCAACTTCATCCTGAGGCGATTGAGCGTTGGACTGCGTTTCCGCTGGGTTTCTCTGAGGCCCGCGAGGACCTGTCAGTTTGTGTCCCTGTAAATGGCGTTTCTTTGCCGTCGATAACCATTGGTCAAGAGCTGATTCACTATCAAACTCGTCGAGGGAGACGCCATTTATACAAATACGCAGGATATCTTGAAGCCTGGCATCACTGAGCGATGTACGCAAACTGTTTTTCTCTCGATTCATTGCAGAAAAACCACGTTCACAGGCAGCAGTGCTCGGAGAAACAGTTGCCATGAGCTTCACCAAGATAAGGATGTTGCGTATTTCTTCGTCATTCTCTAACATGAGGTCGCGGTAGACATCCAACACATCTTGTGTGCGGAGTGGGAGAATTCGACTACGAATTAAAGGCCATTCTAATGGTATTGCGCAGGCTTCGTCATCTGTTAAAAAGCCATGTTCACGGTAGTATTCTGCAAGACTTTCGATTTCCATGAAACCGAACGCTGCGTCTTCTTTCGTAAACAATCTCGGCCAAACTTTAAAATCGAACACGGTCATCCACGAGAGCGGTGCGCGCTGCAGGTCACTGAACCGGTTACGAAGGTACATCTGCGTATCTGATAGTATGACTTCGAACTTCCTGCTGTAGACCTCGCTGTAGTGCTCGATGGAGTGGCGATCAGGCTCATCAGCATCGACGTCAGCTCTGCGTCTGCCGCGGGGCTTGTTTAGCGTTGTTGACTTGTACACAATGTCGTCGCCTTCAAGCTTGAGGTTCTCGAACAGCCGCTTGTAATTGCTTCCGTGGTGTTGTTTTAGGCTTTCTAAAACTGATATACGGCTTTCTATGACACGGTTGACAACACACACAAGCAGCGCGTCTTTTTGGAACAGTAACGATGTCGAGCGCAGAGTAGTGACAAAATCCATCAAAAAGGGAAGGTAGAACACGAACCATACTGACTTGATGTCTTTGACATGACCTTTGGCAGTTGCAGCGTTGGCATCATCGGATTCGCCGATGTTTTCTTGGTGGATTACGAGAGCTGAGTAGTTAGTTTCAATAATTGAAAGAACGCGATGTCTAGATGCCAGCCATCGTACCCCTTTCAATCCCCCAAACTGTTTAAAGGTGTGCTCAAGAAGATCGGAAATGGATTTTATCTCTCGCCGCTTCTTGGGGGAATGATAGTAACATAAAAACATGGCAGATATCGTTGCTTGCAACCTTTCGAGATTGGTGTCGGATTTGATGCTGTCCAAAACAGCCAATTCTAAGTTGTGAGCAATGCAATGTGTGAACACCATGCCTGGCTGCTTTTCCTGCATTTTTGTGCGAACTCCAGATAAACGACCTGACATAACAGCTGCTCCATCAAAGTTACAATTGACGCCTTTGCCATAAATAACTTCTGTTGTTTCAAGATACTCGCAAAGAACTGCTTCAATCGCAGCAAGAGTGCCACCGGCGTGGGCATGCTCGAGCTGTTTTATGCCCAAATATTTTGTGACTGGAACACCGTCTTTAACATAGCGAGAATAAACAATTTCCTGTTCTCTAATGCCTGCTCCGTTGAACCATCAGATAAATATGACAAGAACCTCGCGTTTTTCATATCTCGTTCAACAGACTGGGACATTGTTTCTGATATCGCCTTGATAAACATTCTACACCCCATGATATTGGTGTAGTTTACCCCAACCGATAACTTATTTTTTGCTTGAAGTTTACACAATGATGCAAACTTATTAAAGGCAATTCCTTCTTGTGCTATCCAGTAGCTCGTGTTGAACAAAACATCAAGCTGGCACTTTTTCTCCGCAGACATGTTGTACTTTGATTTCAACACGCATGCTTCTAACGGAGCAACTGACGTTTCTGAATCAACAGGGTACTGTTCGCGTACATAACGTGCTACTGCAGCTTTATGTTTACGGTCATTCTCGTGGCGCTTCAGATAATTCTTAGACATTTGTCAGTGCCTATTGAGGATCACAAGAAGGCACTATAAATTACACGGAAAAACATTACATAGAATTAGAAAGAATTTTGATTTTGGAAGACCTACCTTTTGTAACTTCGTTGTCGTTGTTAGCAATAGTCTTATACTGCAGCTGACAAACCCAGCAACAATACGTTTTCTGAGAGACGTTCATCTTCACCCAACTTACACGCTTAGTTGGATCTTCACAGACAGTCAGGTCTGGCGTATTCCAGAACTGGAATTCGCTTTGATATTTTTGTAATTTAGCAAGATTAAACTCGTATTCTGATGGTTTGGGTTTCTTCGCATCACTGTTATTAGCTGGTTCTTGAACTGCAGCTTTTCTTTTGCTTCCAAAGTATGCCAAAAACGCTGAAGACATTTGGTCACTCGCCACGACATCTATTCTCATCTCCATAATAAACGCAAGATATATAAACAATGGCGGCTCCGCGGCGACTTTTTTGCGCGAAAAAAATATCTATGGTATCCGTTAAATAATACGGGATTTAATTAACGAGGAAATATTTTAAAGATGGCGGTCGCGAAGAGACGAATGTTCGTTTGTTAATTTGTTATCTGAAGGATTTACACAAAAGGAGCTCAGCTATAGTTTATGTACGAGATCGTACGTTTCTTAGATATTAGGCGTACGCCAAGCTATTTTCGGCGTACAATCGTACGTCCGTACGCCTATTTTTTAACCCCTGAGCTGACTAGCAGTCAGTAGCTGACTAGCAGTCAGTAGCAGACCAGCAGTCAGTAGCTGACTAGCAGTCAGTAGCAGACCAGCAGTCGGTAGTAGACTAGCAGTCAGTAGCAGCCAGTAGCTAACTAGCGGTCAGTAGCAGACTAGCAGTCAGTACCAAACTAGCAGCCAGTAGCAGACTAGCACTCAGTAGCAGACCAGCCGTCAGTAGCAGACTAGCAGTCAGTAGCAGACTAGCAGTCAGTAGCAGACTGGCAGTCAGTAGTAGACCAGCAGTCAATAGCAGACTAGACGTTAGTAGCACACTAGTCAGTAGCAGACTAGCAGTAAGTAGTAGACAAGCAATCAGTAGCAGTCTTAGCAGCCAGTAGCAAACTAGCCGTCAGTAGCAGACTAGCAGTCATTAACTGAGTAGTAGTCAGTAGCACACTAACAGTCAGCAGCAGCAGAGCAGCAGTTAGTAACGGACTAGCAGCCAGTAGCAGACTAGCAGTCAGTAGCAGACTAGCAGTCAGTAGCAGACTGGCAGCCAGTAGCAGACTAGCAGCCAGTAGCAGACTAGCAGCCAGTGGCAGTCAGTAGCAGACTAGCAGTCATTAGCAAGCAGACTTGCAGTCAGTAACAGACGAGGAGTCGGTAACGGACTAGCAGCCAGTAGGATACTAGCAATTAGTAGCCGACCAGCAGTCAGTAGCAGACCAGCGATCGGTAGTAGGCTAGCAATCAGTAGCAGACTAGTCGTCAGTAGTTGACTAGCAGTCAGTAGCAGTCAGTTGCAGAGTAGCAGCCAGTAGCTGACTAGGGGTAGTAGCAGACTAGAAGTCAGTAGCAGACTAGCAGTCAGTACCAGACTAGCAGTCTGTACCAGTAGTCAGTGACAAACTAGCAGTCAGTACCAAACTAGCAGTCAGTACCAGAGTAGCAGTCAGCAAAAAACTAGCAATCAGTGGCAGACTAGCAATCAGTAGCTGACTAGCAGTCAGTAGCAGACCAGCAGTCAGTAGCTGACTAGCAGTCAGTAGCAGACCAGCAGTCGGCAGTAGACTAGCAGTCAGTAGCAGAGTAGCAGCCAGTAGCTAACTAGCGGTCAGTAGCAGACTAGCAGTCAGTACCAAACTAGCAGTCATTACCAGTGGTCAGTAGCGAACTAGCTAGCAGTCAGTAAACAACTAGCAATCAGTAGCAGACTAGCAGTCAGTAGCAGACTAGCAGTCAGTAGCAGACCAGCAGTCAGTAGCAGACTGGCTTTCAGCAGCAGACTAACAGTAGCAGTCAGTAGGTGACTAGCAGTCAGTAGCAGACTGGCAGTCAGTAGCAGGCTAGCAGTCAGTAGCAGACAAGCAGTCAGTTGGAAACTAACAGTCATTAGCAGACTAGCAGTCAGTAGAAGTCTAGCAGTCAGCAGCAGACTAGCAGTCAGTAGCAGACTAGCAGTCAGTAGCAGACTAATAGTCAGTTGGAGACTAACAGTCATTAGCAGACTAGCAGTCAGTAGAAGTCTAGCAGTCAGTAGCAAACTAGCAGTCAGTAGCAGACTGGCAGCGGTAGCAGTTAGTACTCAGTAGCACTATGCCAAAGCTTACCCAAGTTGGAAAACCGAAGTAAAAATCACGCTATCTACGAACGTCGCGAAAGCCCAAATTCCTGCGATTTTGTGGGAAGTCGTGCATATAAACTTGAAATCCTATCCGGAGAAAGATCGAAAGCTTTTTTCAACTCTGTGTATGTGCATGCTTAACCTCTATACATTAAAGCGAGAAAAGAGAACAGGGGATTTATGACTGTTTTGTGCATAATTTGCTAAAGATAATAAAAAGATCCTGGGTGGACAGAAGAAACCAAGGACCGAGCTGTGGAGCGCGAAAGAGACAACACCACCATGTGAGCAAATTCAACGAGAAACCAGCGAAGATACATAAGATACGGGAAGACGTAACAGACAAGCTGCCAATAGACGTGATCCAAACGTGTGAGTACCCGACAGAAAATCCTAGCTATAGGAGAATTTTAAAAAGACCATGCCACACAGTGAACACGATTAGTCAGAGACCAGCGAAAGTGTCGAAGATGCCAGAGGACGCCATTTCTACACCAGAGTGCGATGATGATTCTACAGAGACCTATGAAGTTAATGTAGAAAATATACCCGGACAATTTGGTGAAGAGAGCGAGTGTCAATCAAATGAATTGGAAGCGGAAGAAAGCCTAACTTCGGGAAATGCGCAAGAATTGAATGAGGAAACGTTTGTCAGCGACGCAGAAGAGTCGACATACAGCGAGTTGGAGGGGAATAATCTAACAGCATATGGTATAACAGAAGATGATATGACGGAAGATAATATAACAGAGGACGAGAGTACAGAAAACAGGGTAACAGAATATAGACCAATAGAAGAAAATCTATGCAGCGACGCAGAAGGATCGACAGACTGCGAGTTGGAGGGAGATAACCTAACAGCATATGGCTTAACAGAAGATGATGTGACGGAAGATAATATAACACAAGACGAGAGTACAGAAAACAGACTAACGGAATTTAGACCAATAGTAGAAAATCTAAAAGAAAACAAGTTGACTGAAAATAAACCAATAGAAACCAACGTGTTAGGGAGAGATGACCTAACGAAAATCGAGTCAAAGGAACATGAGCTAAGTATAGATGAGCTAATAGAACGTGAACTAACAACAGAGGACGAGTTAACAAAATATGTGGCAGACGAGTTAAGAGAAAATGAGGCCGCCGGGCTTGCCGGGAACAAGCCAACAGAAGACAAGGAAGTTGCACAAGATAATAGACTCGAAGATGAAGTAGTGTACAAGAGAAAGAAAAGGCAGCGCTCTTCCACGGCTGCGAAATCTAAAACCTCGAGAGACGTTGTTCGCGAATATTTTTCATCGAGTGAAGATGAGGCACATAGTCGAAAAGGAAAAAAGGTAATAACCCAGATATTAATACATCTCTTGACTTGAACCTATGGATTTACTAAATTTTAACGACGCGAAGGTTACAGACGACACGAAGGTTATACAAGGCATTGCGTGAGCTACTACAACTATATTTGTTATGTTTTTGCATCTGTAGAGCACTCGTGTGACTACAAGCGCGATGTGACAACATTTGGCGATTAATCACCCTTTGACGACGATCTTATGACGATCGACGTACGGGTAGGAAGCGGGAGGTGAAGAAGAACCTGCACGGATCTCTAATCATCTCTTTGAAATTTGAATGTCTGCGTCCAAAATCTGGAGGCAAAATGCTGATTGGTGGAGATTTTAACCGACTGACAAAGTTAATTAAAGCAGATCAACTCATTGACAGGTCAGGCCTCTAACGTTTATCGCAAGCGTGAGAACTACGAACATATTTAATAAACGGACTATGTTTCCTTTGCAAAACATGCAAATTTAAACGTACTGAAACGTACGCCTAAAGAATCACGTAGCCAACAGTACTAAATACCAAACGATATAAGCATTAAATCTTGCGTTCCTATAAAATGTTTTGTTGTTATACTCGCGGGATACCACAGAATGTTTTATATTCCGACTTAGTTATCATTATGACTGAAGTTCCTACAGTATTTGGACCAGTAAACTGGCTTTTTCTTCAGTTCTTCCACTCGATATGTGAAAATGTCAGACAGGACGTAGCGTATTCGTCTGGTGGGGAAATAAAAAAAACGGTTTCTTTGTTTACATTGCGCGTCTGGTTTGCAATTGGTCGCTTTTGACAACTCGTTTCGGTTGAAGGAGCGGCAGTTAAATTTCAGAGACATCCCTGCAGGCTCTAGTTCACCTCCCGCTTCCTACCCGAGAGCCGATTCACAGGCTACTCGCCTCCCTTCACTTTATCTCAACTCATAAGAACAATGCTGTAGTATCCACCCACCTCACCTCACCTCACCTCACATTACATCACCCCACCTCACTTCACCTCGTCTCGCCTCACCTCGCCTCACCTCACTTCACTTCACTTTATCTCAACTCATCTTACTTTACCTCACCTCATCTCAGTTCATATCACCTCATATCACCTCACCTTACTTCATTTTGAGCTTCACTTTGCTTCATTCTGTTTTCCGGATTTCTCAGCAACCAATCAGTGTGCGCCATTGACATTTAGAATTAATGACATGAGAAAATCATATTTTTTATTAATAAGTTAAATTAAATCTAAACTAAGTTTATTTATACTAGTATAACTCTACCAGTCAATAGTCATATCCAAACCGTTCTCCTTAGAGGTCTGGTAAGGCCACTCCTTATTGGTCTAGTGTTACTGCAGGTGGGAACTGGTGTTTAAGCGTTCTTATCTTATGCGACCTAGATGAAATTTTAACCGTGAATAATTAACAGTTATACCATGAGCTCGAGTTGTATATGAGCTCATAGCCAACGAGGCGCTTCGCCGAGTTGGCTATTAGTTCGTATACAACGAGAGCGAATGGTATAACTGTTTTATTATATAGCCAAGCACTGTACTAGAGGCAAAATTACAGCGAAATGTTTGAAACAACAAACTTCCGGCATGCATAGGCAACTAATACTTCCGCCATGCGTAATGATACATTCACATAGAGTTTCTCGCTGAGCTGTTCGGTAAACAGCTTCGAAATGTTGTATAAATGTTGCTCGAAAGGCAAAAAATGTGTTAAAAAGATCAACAAAAAAGATTAAAAGGTACCTTTATGAAGTTAAAAGGTGGGTCAGTTGTTTATATTAGCATTTCTGTCGTGAAAAAGGTTTTGATTTCATGCAAAAATGAAACTGAAACACCTTCGGCAGTGAAACTAAATTACTTAGTTGGTTGTTTTTGAAAAAGAACATGCTTTTTACTGCTCCAAATGCTTATGTAAATCAAAAGTCTCTTTACTGGTGATCTCCTACGAAATGTGTATTGTAAGCTTGATTTTAACCGCGAGTTTCTTTGTTTAGCAACAAATTAATATCAACCCGTTAATTTAGTCGGGTTTTTGAAGTAAAAAGACGTAATTTTTAGGTGAATTTTACAATTTAACATGCTAAATTGTGTATTTGTTAATGTATTATTACACAATGTTGCTTTTTTATACATTGGTTTGAGGGTATTGATGTTTTTCTGTATAAAAATCCGTCAATTTCAACTCTTTTCGGCAGTTTAAAAAAACATGCCGCCATCTTGTTTTTCCTCTACTAGTAGGATATGAGCTGATAGCCTGGTAGTAGGGAACCAATCAGATTACGCAAAAGCTCATATCCGATAGCATGCTATATAATAATTTAACTTATACCGAACAGGAATCAAACCCGCGTAGCAAAAGTGAAAAGGCACGTGCGCTGACCACTGTACCAGCTACACCCCTGGTCACGCTAGAAGGCCTAGTTGCCATTTATAGTCGCCGATCAACCCTGCGATTTGTAGTCGCCTATCAACCCTCTCGCGCCTCCAATTTCACTTGGGATTGTATGTGTGGATTACACCAAGTAATACAAACGGAGGAATGGCGAACATAGTACGAACGTTCACGAACGGTTTATTGTTTCACGCTACAAAGAACAGATATTACACTCGTATTTATACAGAACAAATTACACTGAAATCATAAATATAATAAGACAAATAGAGCTCTATATAGTTACAATACATCGCTACAAGTATTTTACAGACTAAACCAAAAGAATGAAGACTCGACAAACAAGTTAACATGGGACAATGATTACGACCTAAGAATCATAAGAGTAATAATTCCAGGACACTTAGTTACATGATTTTAGTAAAACTAAATCGTAAATTACCGTTCTCAAATCACTATCCTCCGTCCTCCAAAGTTCTTTTGCTAACAAATCAACGATATAAACTTAACGAAACAAACAATCCGTAAATCCGAGAACACCACGCGGTTAGCTTTCGCTTTCTCTTGGCTCGAACAGACAAGTGAGTTCACTGTCTTTGTGGCTCGGCGAGAACAGGTCTAAACTCCAGGGGGTAACGGAACACGGATGTTTTTAAAATATTTTGACTTTACAACAGAAAGTCAGAGTCTTATACTTGAGTCTGTTTGAGGGATTGGACACTCGTGGTATTCTATTTTCGCCTAAGACAATGCAATTTTATTTATTTTCCCCGAACATTGTTACTTTGTAAAAATATTATATTCAAAATATCTACAAGAGTTATTTCCTCTATATAGTTTGGCGATGGGCGCTTTTACCAGAAAAGCGATACCGAAGAAAGTTATATTCCTGGAAGGAAGACAAGTACTCGTGAAGCAGGGAACCAGAATAAGAATCACAGTCAAACGTATGCATGTGCTAAACATTTTATTTATTTATTTATTTGTTTGTTTGTTTGTTTGTTTGTTTGTTTGTTTGTTTGTTTGTTTGTTTGTTTGTTTGTTTGTTTGTTTGTTTGTTTGTTTGTTTGTTTGTTTGTTTGTTTGTTTGTTTGTTTGTTTGTTTGTTTGTTTGTTTGTTTATTTATAGTTCGTGTGGCTAACACCATGTTTTTAACACCATGGGTTAACACCATGTTTTTTAATGAGCTTTCGGTCTGTTAACTCAAACCATCTTCTGAGATGTTACGTAACTTCTCTGAAGACGGTCTGAGTTAAAGTGGTTCTCTAATGAAAATATTGTTAGCAATGTTTTTGCATAATTCTAAAGATGTTATGGTAGTTGAAGAAAAGGCGGTATTTTACGTGTAAAGTTTGTATTTTGGAGCGCCGCCATTAAAGTGGCCGAGCTTGAGAAAAATGAATCGGGGAAGCTTATAATAACAATAATGACCCTTTTGTTGGCATTAAAATGATCGTTTTTGAGATTGTAAATAGAACAGGCTCTTTCTCGGTTTTTGGAACATTTAACCCTTGATATCTATCAATACCATACAACTACTCATAGTGCAGTACAGTACAGTACAGTACAGTACAGTACAATACAGTACAGTACAGTACAGTGCGGTGCGGTGCGGTGCGGTGCGGTGCGGTGCGGTGCGGTACGGTACGGTACAGTACAGTACATTACAGTACAGTACAGTACAGAAAAGACGATATAGACTTGTTCAATTATAGAAGACTAGCGCAGCACCCGTGATTTGTTTGTTGAGAATGTAGGGGATTTTATAATAAATAATAAAGTAGTATTGATACATGTTTGCGAAGGTTGCTTGTCTAGGTTAGTGTTGACTTGAGCATTATTGTTAGTTGCGGTTGCGGGGGCTAACAAGTAATCGCATTTTATTATAATTGCAAGGTCTGAAAACACGCTGAAGTTTTCCGACTTTATACAATATTTATTCAAATTTTAAATTTACTTTACATTTAAATATTAGTAGACAGAACTGAAACTTCCCCTTTTGTCTAGAAGAAATATCTGGAAAAGTATAATAGTTCTGTGATGCATGTCTTTTTTACTGTTTTTAATTTTAGAAGTGGTCCTGCTACGCGCACAAGAGAGGAAAAAGTTATTAAAATAGTTTTTCATGCCATATTGTCTGGAAAATTTAAGAAGAGCGATGATATGCATATCTTTCATACGTGGAGAAAATCCTATATTTCGTGACTGGGATCACGACGCGGTTGAAATTTTACCATTGAAGTAAGTGTGTGATGCACGTGCTATTTTCTTCATGCATACTTAATATATAAAACTCCTATTTTTTACTAAGGTAAATAATGGTAAATATATATATATATATATATATATATATATATATATATATATATATATATATATATATATATATATATTATACACAGCCAGAAACGCACACGTTGTAACAGGTCTGCAGTCTGTCTGTTACAACTTGTCATGAACAAGCCGATATCCAGATGCGTTCGCATGCCTTGTTCCGGCTTGTCGTGACAAATCTGCAACGGGTTGTTTGCAGGCTTGTTGCAAGCAGGCTTCTGACAAGCCGGAACAATGTTGTCATCATCAGACCTGCAACAACTTGTTCCAACAACTTGCTGCAAGCTTGTGAACAGATCGTAACAATATTGTCGTCATCAGACCTGTAACAACTTGTGAACAAGCTGTAACAAGCTTGATGAAACACGCGTTATTCTCGCGTTCTTGCACTGATTTCTATCTGAATTATTAGATTTCTTAAAGTGTATATGAAACTAAAATTAGGTTTGTCTTATTTGAAAGAACTCTTAAAATAATGGGGAATATCAATTTACGGCTTTTCATATTTTACTTAGTTCTTGAGATATTTAGACTTATGTGATATTCAAATGAGATAACTTATGGTTCGTTTTTTCACTAATTAACGTATTCGAAAATCGCGAATATTTTTAAGCTTATTGAACAAAATCACTTGAAACTTTGCATAGTGGTACAGTTCATGCAACTAAACATGAAAGACAAGTTAAGTGATTTTGATCAATAATCTTAACAATATTCACGATTTTCGAATATGTTAATTAGAAAAAAAACAACCATAAGTTATCTCATTTGAATTTCACATAAGTCTAAATATCTTAAGAACTAAGTAAAATATGAAAAATCTGTAAATTGATATTCCCCATTATTTTAAGAGTTCTTTCAAATAAGACAAACTTGATTTTCATTTCATATACACTTTAAGTACAGAAATAATGAAATTGTCACACCCTGTGATACTTTCGTGATTTCTATACTCAAGGAATCTAATTCAGATAGAATATAGACAAGTCAAATATATTATTATATGGCAAATGTTTCTGAGCGGGCCATCTACCAAAATAGAGCATTTTGATTGGTTCCTGAGCGGTCGGAAACCAACAGTACGGACCGCTCAGGTTTGGCGGGAAATTTTGGATTTTAAATCTTTGACAAGTTTTTTTATATCTTTTTAAAAAAATTCTGTTTTGTGAAACGGCTTTAAGTTTGAAATGTCTGAGAGTGAGGAGGACCCAAATGCTTTTTATTATCCGGAAGAAGATAATGTTTTGGGAAGTTTAAACGAAACAAACACTGAAGAAATCCGCGACGTCAACACAAACATGAATGAATTCAGCAATTTTATCGCCGACCAACAGCCAAAAAGTACAAAACAGAAGACAAAGTACGATTTACAAACTTGGTAGAACTTTTGTGAACAAACAAACGAGATGAGAAAAGTAGAAGATATACCTTTTGAACAGTTGAACCTTCTCCTTTGCTCATTCTTCAAAGATGTAACGAAAAAAAATGGCGAAGTCTACGAACCCTCAACTTTGACTTCTTTTCAACGGAGTATCCAACGGTATCTCAACAGCAAGGGATCTACGGCAAACTTGCTGAAAGGGGATGAATTTAAATTGTCCCGAGAAGTCCTAAAGTCGAAGAAAAAGAAGCTGGTCGTCGACCACGGAAAAGGGAACCGTCCGAAAGCCACTCGAGTATTTAGCGAGGTCGAGGAAGACAAGCTTTTTGCCGAAGGAGAGTTTGGTTCTCAAAATCCCGTTGCTTTACAGCGCACTGTTTGGTGGTTGTTGGCTTTGCATTTCGGGTTCAGGGCCAGAGATGAGTCTCGACGTCTTCTGTGGGGTGACGTTTCGTTGGAAAACGACCCTGAAACTGGCAACGAAATCCTTGTTTGGAAAACAGAAAGAGGATCCAAAACTCGCCATGGCCAAGACGAGTCTTCTGGACGTCGTGCGTTTTATCCCACTGCCCAAGCAACTGGCAATGAACGCTGCCCGGTGATGTATTATAAAATGTTCAAAAGCCACCGTCCTTTGCTAATGAATCAGCCTGAATCTCCTTTCTACTTTGCCATCAAACACCAGCGAAATCCAAACGATAACATTTGGTACAAGAGATCCCCATTGGGAAAGAATGAAATCGGCAAGCTGCTCTCGAAAGCTGCTCAAAACGCTGGTCTGCCTGGACGAGTTACCAATCATTCCGTTCGCAAAACCTGTATCTCAAGGCTTCTAGATTCAGATGTGCCTGTCAACTTTGTAGCGCAGTTAAGTGGTCATCACAACCTGAAAAGTCTCGATGCGTACAAATCAGCGTCAACCCAACACCAGCGAAAGATGTCATTTGCACTAAGTCGCACGGAAAACACCGAGCCATCAACTGTCAGCTCAAGTTCCACCATGAGTTCGGTCGTAGATATCCAACACAAACCAAACCAAAGCATCACAAAAAATGTAGAAGAAGCTGGTATTTTCCATGGGGCTACGTTTGAAAACTGCTCTTTCAATATCCAGGTTATGAGCGGCCCAGTTACTCAAACGCCTTCGAAAACTGAATGCATCCGCAAGCGGCGCCGGCTGTTTATTGAATCCGACAGCGAAGACGAATAAATTAAAAGCATTTTTGAACATTTTGTTCTTTTTTTTTTGGTAGCCAATAACATTTTAGAGAACAATTTTTTAGCTGGCTTCCTTCGCTGTTCTTAAATTAATTAACCACTTACCGGCTTTATTGAAAATGTTGAATTTTTGTAAACAAGTTCTGTTTTTATTAAATATCATTTAAGAAGCAATTTAAATTTCTGTTTTTGCTTTTGCCATATAATAAATAGCTTATTGACTGAGCTTGTTCGGTCCGTACAGGAGGATACTGCACGGTCTCGTTCTTTTTTCGCTTGCTTGTGGACCTCGCCTACGACTCGGTCCACAAACAAGCGAAAAAAGAACTCGACCGTGCAGTATCCCCCTGTACGGACCTCTCGCTCAGTCAATAACATATATATACACAATTGCAAATATCTATCAAAGCAATTTTATTTTGTATAAAGCAATTTTTGTTTTCCCCCGAGTCTCGCTGTTTCCCTCGACTTCGTCTCGGGAAATATCAAGACTCTCGGGAAAACAAAACTAACTGTTTCCCTCGGGAGCAGACATTAAAAGTATAATATTTAACTGCATGAATAAACTCGGCACTAAAAGAAGTAACAGATAATAAGATAAATATACCGCTTCTTTTTGAACGTTTGTACTCCTCAGGCTCAGCTTCATTCGTGGTTGGCATTCTGGAAGTTCTAGTCTGATCACACCTTTTTAGTTGACAGTTCTTTACGTTGAGTGCTGGACCAGCGGACCAGTTCAGTCCCTTTTAACAGCACGCACTTGCATGGATACTTGAAAGTAAATTAAAAATAGTAATGAACTGCTACTCCCGAGACACTTGTTCTCGCTGTTCTTGAATGTTGCCAACGACTGTTCTCATTCCTGAAAACTGGAATGCAAATCGCTTGAGAACTTCTTCCAAACGGTGAACGTACAGTATGATGATTTAACATGAACCAGACCCATATTTCAGTCACTTAATGTCATGTCTCGATCAAAACCGATAGACTTTTATCCGTGGAATCGTGGATGCCGGTCTGTTTCAATTTTCAAACTGTGAAAAATAAAATTTAGCCAATAAAATTTGTTTTCCTAATCTCATTCTCATTGGCTGGTGATTATATTTCCTCTCATATGATTGACTCTGAGCATAAGATGATGCAAGCTCATTACTTCTGTTTTTAGCCTTGAAGCTTCGAACTTTATTTACAAGCTGTTCGAAAGAACTCAAAGATTTTTCGGACAAACAGAACTTGGCCCACAAAGATAGATTTTTCTAACGTAATAAAATAATACCACAACGACTTTGCGTTCGACCAAACATGATAAAGCAACCATAAATTAATTTTTCGGTGAGAGAAAAGCTAAAAAGGACACAGCACAACGTCCATAAATTGTAAAGGTTTTATTTGACGTTCTATGCAGACTTGTTCCAAGCTGTTGTGACAAACGAAACACGGATTGTTAACAACAAGTCCGTCGCAAGTTGTTGACAACTTGGTGCAAGCTTGGCAATAACATCTTGCGACAAGCCTGTTGGAACAAGTTGGAACAACCTTGTTGGCTTCGTCAGACTTGCTACAAGTTGTTCTCTCAGATCAGATCTGGTATTAAATTCCATGTTCTCAACAGGCCTGTCGCAATTTGTCTCAACAACTTGTTACGGCTCTGCGGGCAACATGTTGTAACAGATCTGTTGTAACAAGTCGGTTAGAGCGTGATGAAATCAACAGGCTTGTTGCAACTTGTTAACAGCTTGTAAGAAGCCTGCAAATCCTGCAGGTTGTATCAAGCCTGTGAGATTTCTGGTGTGTACACAGCCGGAAACGCACATGTTGTAACAGGTCTGCAGCCTGTCTGTTACAACTTGTCATGGGCAAGCCGATATCCGGATGCGTTCGCATGCCTTGTTCCGGTTTGTCGTGACAAATCTGCAACAGGTTGTTTGCAGGCTTGTTGCAAGTTGTTCTGACAAGCTGGAACAATATTGTCATCATCAGACCTGTAACAACTTGTTCCAACAATTTGCTGCAAACTTGTTGTGAACAGATCGTAACAATATTGTCGTCATCAGACCTGTAACAACTTGTGAACAAGCTGTAACAAGTCTGTAGTTGACAAGTTGTAACAAGTTTGATGAAACACGCGTTATTCTCGCGGTTCTTGCACTGATTTCTATCTGAATAAAAATAAAAGTATACCATTTCTTTTTGAACGTTTGTACAGTGTGAAAGTTCCAGTCTGATCACCCTTTTTAGTTGACAATTCTTTACTTTGAGTGCTGGACCAGCGGACCAGTTCAGTCCCTTTTAAACAGTACGCACTTGCATGGATACTTGAAAGTAAATTAAAAATAGAAATGAACTGCCACTCCCGACCTATTTGATCTTGAATGTTGCCAACGACTGTTATCATTCCTCAAAACTGAAATGAAAATCCACTGAGAACTTCTTCCAAACGGTGAACGTATGACGATTTAATACGAACCAGAGCCATATTTCAGTCCCATATCATGTCTCGATCAAAACCGGTAGACTTTTGTTCGTGGAATGGTGGATCCCCGTCTGTTTCAACTTTCAAACTGTGAAAAATAAAATTTAGCCAACGGCAACGGCAAGTGTCGTCCATGGTTGACGCAAGTTTGTTTTCGTAATCTCATTCTCATTGGCTGGTGATTATATTTTATCGCATATGATTGGCTCTCTCAGCATAGAAAGATGCAAGCTCATTACTTCCTGTTTTTAGCCTCGAAGCTTCGAACTTTATTTACAAGCTGTTCGAAAGAAACACTTTGAAACTCAAAGATTTTTCGGACAAACAAAACTTAAATTGGACCCACAAACATTAAATTGGAAATACAAACAGGGTTTGTAACAGATCAGTCACACAAGCAGTTTTGTATTCGAATTCGAAAGTCGCTTTTGCCGTGAAGTGCCGGCGTGGCCGTGGAGGAAACAGTTTTAGGCTTAAAGATATTTCAGCTAAGTTCTGCTTTTTTGGTTATAAACCCTAAAATATGCCTGTTGTGAACTTGAACATAAGATTGAAGTGATAAATATGTGCATTATGATCGTATTAACGTTCCTATAGCTTTGATAAGTCGATATCTTTCAAAATTTTTCAAAATGAATTAGTGATGTCTCGACATGATATGGCTGTCTTCGTTAGTGTGTTGTGATATCAGAAACCAATGTTGTGCCGTCTTTCTCCTAAACATTTATAGTTTGAATAAATGGCAATAACTAGCTTATAATTAGCTGTAATTGTTCTTCATGATTGTTTATTCTTTTCTTTGTTTCAAACACTTTTCCGTTCACAAAAAACGTTTTGAAGTTTTACCCACACAAAGATGTAAGTTATAAAATTCTAAATAATCGTTCTCTCTCTCTCTCTCTCTCTGCTTCAAATGAACCGCTATTTAATATGTTGTTCATTTCTGTAACGGTAGTCCAATGCAGTATTGATTTATTAGGAAAACTGGCATGTTATAGCAGCTTCGGGGAAGTGGGAACTGAGCAATCAAATTATTTAGCTCTTTAGCGGCTTTAGCCTGTTATAAATTGCGGTTTACATGTAATAAAATAATACCACAACGAATTTGTGTTCGACCAAACGTGATAAAGCAACCAAAAATTAATTTGGCGGCGCCAGAAAAGCTAAAAAGCACAGCAAAACGTCCATAAATTGTACGGATTTTATTTGAGGTTCTCTGCAGACTTGTACCAATTTGTTGTGACAAACGAAACACGGGTTGTCAATAACAAGTCCGTCGCAAATTGTTGTCAACTTGGTGCAAGCTTGGCAATAACATCTTGCGACAAGCCTGTTGAAACAAGTTGGAACAACCTCGTCGGCTTCATCAGACTTGCTACAAGTTGTTCTATCAGATCTGATATTCCATGTTCTCAACAGGTCTGTTACAACTTGTCCCAACATCTTGTTACGGCTCTGCGGCCAACATGTTGTAACAGATCTGTTGTAACAAGTCTGTCAGAGCACGATAAAATCAACAGGCTTGTTGCAACTTGTCAACAGCTTGTAACAAGCCCGAAAATCCTGCATGTTGTAACAAGTCTGTGAGATTTCTGGCTGTGTAGACCGATGTCGTGTTCGCCTTTCACCAGATTTAACTCAACGTGGCTTTTAGTATTTTTTAATTTGACTTTTTCCTGTGATTTTTGATACAAAGCGCATTATCAACCCAAGCGGACGACAACTGTTGCATTCCAATTTGCATGATCCGAACGTAATTTTAGTTTGGGTTGACTCGATTTAGTTTAGGGGAGCACGGGTGGCGTATGCTGTTAGCGCGCTGCCTCTCACCAATAGTTAAGCCCGGTTAGACGGGGTTAGTACTTGGATGGGTGACCGCTTGGGAATGACCCCGTTGTCCGGCTTGGACTCATGTGAGTAGAGTTGTAGTTGATCTCTCCTGTGCTTCGAGGGTTTTTCGCCGGGTTCTCCGGTTTTCCTCCCTCCATAAAATCAACACCTAACATCTCAGCTGTGATCCGTGGTCTGAACTGTGTCGTTGGCGGCTGCTTCGAGTGCCTTGATATGGCTCGACACGGCCACGTTGATCTGCGTCCTTTGCAATTCAGCCACTGGCTGCAAGTAAGGATGATTAGCCCCCAGTCCTTACTTACTTACTTACTTACTTACTTACTTACTTACTTACTTACTTACTTACTTACTTACTTACTTACTTACTTACTTACTTACTTACTTACTTACTTACTTACTTACTTACTTACTTACTTACTTACTTAGTTTAATTCATGTGATTGGTTTTGTGCCAGGGTTGATCTTAAACCGTAGTTCTTGTACAGTGCATGGCTTGAAAAAACATCTACTATTCGTGAGTAAAACCGTATGGCGTTAGACAGATAAAAAAAAATTAACTCAATTTTTGAAGAGCTAAAAAAACTTTTTTTTTAAGAATTTCTTTCACCCCTACACCCTTCCCATTTTTTCCCTATCTCTATTTCTCCGTACGTCACTCGGTCCATGCGTCCGTCCGTCCGCCCGTCTCTCTCTTCTCACACATCTCCCTCCTTTTCTCCCTTCCTCATTTTCTCCCTTTCTCGATCCTTTCTTTATTTCTTCCTTTCATTCATTTCACTCTTTTCGTCCCTACCTCTTTACCTCTTTATCTCCTACCCTCCTTCTCTAATTGTTTACCTACCTTCTTATTTCTTTCCCTCATTCCCTTCCTTCCCTATTTCTTATATTTATGTAATTTACAACAATAAATTTTAAAAAATCAAATTAGCAGTATTGAATGTAGCAGCTGAAGTGAAGTAATAAATGTAAATTGAAATATATTAAGGTTGGAGTACTGCCAAAAATATCGAACGTAGATTTCTAACGTTTCCAGCGAAGGCCCTTCGTCAGAGAGAAACATGATGTAATAAATGTAGGTAATAATAAATGTAATAAATGTAGCTGGATGGCTGCAATAGCGTACGCCAATTACTGCACTCCTGGATTAAATGGAAACAAAAGAAGAAACGATTCTGTTAGTGTATCCAAACAGTGAAATAAAAGTATAGTGTACTGCGTAGGCAATGTTGAAATACAAATCGAGATATAGTAAGATTGGAGTACTGCCGAAATTATTGAACGTAGATTTCTAACATTTCGAACGAAGGCCCTTCGTCAGAGGGAAACGTTACTATACAACCTGACTAATATCTCGATCCATAAATGTATGTTTTTTATTGGCGGCACAACACGACCCGAAAAATTGCGTCGCATCGCCAGCAGTGTCTGAACCGCAAATTATTAAACAAAGAAATTATTTAAAATCTTATTTGAGGAACTTGTAAGAATTACTGTAGTGAGAAACTTAACATCTAAACGCATTTTACGCTCCCGTTTGTCTTTTTCAGATTTGTATTTTTTAAAATTGTGGTTTTTTTTTAATTTAGGACACTTGATGAGGACAATTTGTTACTTCGTGGGGAGCTTAATGTTCCATTGAATTTTGTTGACAGAAAGGTCGCTTATAAGTATTGTGTTCTGACAAAAGGAGATTTGCTGTGGGAAGAATTGGTCGAGTTTAATTCATGGCGCGTCGTAACGAATCGTTGTTTTTTCATTCCTACGTTTGTGAAGGAAAATGGAAATGGTAAGCATGTTTTATTATTTTTCGAATATTGATAATTTTAGCGTTATATTAATTTGGTTTTTATTTGCGCGATATTTTAAGTGTTTTAAGCATTGAAAAAATAGACTTTTTTTGTTCATATATTTGCGAAAAAGTTTTGAAAAAGTTTTCTATTTATCGATTTAATAGGATCTAATTGTGTTGGATTTCACGAGGGCACTGAAATATTATTTGACTAATATCGTATATTTTATCAAACCAAATGAATTCCAAGGATGCATATGCGTGTGTTTCTCCCACAACAATAAACGTGTAGATTTTCAAGCGATTATGTTTAATAATAGCAAAGATATATATTCATCTCCGATATCTTATTATGTAACGACAAAATATTTAATTTGCATATCAAACGAGCTGAAATATCACAACAACGAAGCAAGGAAACAAAAAACTACAAAAGATGTTACTTTGTCATTTTAAGTGTTCTTTCCAATAAGACATACTTAATTTTCGCTTCATAGGCACATAATTTGTCTATTTTACATAATAATATAATTTATATTTTATATAGCAACTTGGGACAAGTATGATGGCTTTATTTATCCTAATCCTGGTATTTTTGGCTCTATAACTTCTGTCTTTAATTCATCTTCTGGCTTGCGAGATGACAGAAGAGAATTTTTTAGACTTTGTTTTCCTAAATGGAGTGGATTCCATGTAAATACTACTGACTGTGATTTATCACCAATCGCTGCCTTGCAGTTACTGGACAATTTAGCGAAAAGTGTTGCGTGTGTTTGGACGGTGAGGAATCGCCAACCTAGGCCCAATTCCCTTCCAGACCATGAGCTTAGACTTACAGATGTAAGTGTTTGTGTATATTATATAGGCTATATACTCAATGGGTGATAATAAGGATTTTTAACCGAGCGCGAGGTCCATACGGAAAAGTAAAGACGTTTTTGTGAGCGACGAAGGAGCGAGGTATTTGCAAACTCGAAGGCAAATACTTTACCATTACTGATTGCGAAGGGTTGATACATTAAGTTTTTTTGCTTTTTACAGGTTATTCGAGAATTCTTGGTTCCGAAGATACAGGATAACCTTGTCGTGATGTCCAATGGAACAACCGATGTAAAATCAATTGTTGATGCTGTACTTTCCTCTGTGGTAATTGCTCATGTTTTCTCGTTGCATTATGTTTTTCTGTCGGATGATCTGCTAGAAATATTGTTCAAGTGCCTCAAGCTTCCTCCTGGTAAAGAAGTTTGCGATGCAGTAATGGAAGAAATGCAGAAGTTTGGCGATAAAGAATTAAGGTAAAAAGATACATACTTAAAAATTAAATTGAAAAAATAAAGCAATATATAGAGCTTTTACAGACAGACAGACGGGCGGACGGGCGGACGGACGGACGGACGGACAGACTTTTGGCCTTTATTTGATTACGGTAATTCCATGAGTATAAACTTCTTTACATGACAGCCGTATGTACATAAAATTCATAAATAATATATTTTTACTTTATTTAGTTAGTTATATAAAAGTCAAGAATATATACAATCAAATAGCACATGTAGTTATAATACAATTCACATTTTTGTTGATTGACAATTTCAAGAAATTTACGTATCTTTTTCTTAAATTGACCTATAGTTTGAGTGGTCTTAAGCGCAATGGGAACTGAATTCTACAACTTTACCTCTTGATCCCAAAAACGTTTCTTAAAGATTTCAAACTTTTCTTAAAGATTTCAGCGCAATGGGAACTGAATTCCACAATTTTACCTCTTGATCCCAAAAACTTTTCTTAAAGATTTCAGTTTTGGGGATTCTGGACATCGCTAAATTATTTTCACTTGATCTTAATCTTTGTCTGTACGAACTAATTTCTGTAGAGTTATCAAACTTTTCGCAAAGATAGTCAGGTGCAGCAGGGGCGGATCTAGCCTAAAATCTGACCGTGGCCCACAATCCAGGCGGTCTGGGGGCAGCCCCCCCCCCCCCCCACCCCCCGCGGAAAATTTTGAAAATTAGAGTCTCTGAAAACGCATTTCCTGCATTTTGAGAATGATCTACAATCATTGACGAAATTAGTTGAAACGACTTGAGTGAATCATGCCATGTTAATTGCTAGGCCTCTTTTTTGCATGAATTGCTATCCCCCCCGTCCCCCCTTTTCAATGTTGATTCTCTGAACATTTAAATGTAATGACAGGTAACTGAGTGCAAATTGCAAACGTTTTTAGGTCCACAACATTGAGGTGGGGGGAAGGGGGAACATGAAACCATTTCATGTTAGCTTTGTTTCAAGAATTATGTCAATGATTGTCTGAGAACAAATTGGACGCAAACGCAACAGATTTAATTCATAAAAATCCATTTTCTCTGATGGATTGACCATTAATGTTTTAAAATATGCTGAAGAAGAATATGTGGTTAGTTTATATGCATATTATATTGTCGAACGGGATAACAATAACTTTTTTGTAAGCATTTGAAGTTAAAGTTTTATGCGATGAGCAAGCGATAAATTACAGTTGTAGCCATTTAAAAGAAGTTGCGTATGCCTGCACGGCTCACAGGCATAATGACCTATGTGATAAAACAAGTCGAAGAAGCCACTCTAGTTAAGAAGTTACCAAGTCATTTAGCAATAGATTAGTAGTTTGATAAAGGAACTCTCGTCCTATTGAATTTCTATAGAACCGTGGCGAAGTCGAGTTGCTCATGTGCCGCTGGTTGCTCAATTACTTTGAGTGATCATTTTTCGCGAAAGAACATAGTGGAATTAGTGTGGCAGCATAACAGGAATTATTCGTAAATAAAATTTAAGCGCCAGGAATAACATGGAATTTAGGTGGTTTCTGCAATCGATCGTATACGATTACGTTCAACCGGAGAAATGAGCCCGACATGTCTTGTTTTTTGAACAAATCTCCCAGGGGGTCTATCGCAACATGGCGCCTTGCTGCTTAGCATTCGCTATATTGGACAAATAAATAGTGTTATAGAATTATTTCGAGTGAAATGAACTGTTTATAGTAATTTCTTAGCTACATCGTTTTATATCAATTCAGTTTACCATATCAATTCTGTATTTTGCCACACTTTACCACACTTTACCACACTTTACCATGCTTATGTTAATAAATTAGATTATGATTCTTTTATATATGCAGATTGTGGTAAAGTGTGGTAAAGTGTACTAAATTTTAGTGTAAGTATATGGTAAAGTGTGATCAAATGCAACAATTATGTCCACTTAATGCTTAAATAGAGCTAAAGTTTAAAAACATCTTTGTGTAACGAGTATTTCAGTTGAAATTGCACTGAATATTATGCGAAGTTTGTGGTAAAGTGTGGTAAACTGAGCTTAATTTTAGCGATCTCGTACACAGCAAAGTGCAATGATATCTTAGAAGTATATATGTGTTGTCAACTATTTGTAATGATAAAAGTATAAGGAGAAATGTTTGGGTATCGATTATTTTTGTTGAAATCGAGCTGAACTCCTCGATTCATTGTTTATTTATGTTCCTTGACATATGAGCTCTTTTATAACACGGGTGCCAATTGTAACTTGAGATGAATTCGAAGCCTTGGGTAATTATTCTATTGACAAGTTTTTAATGAATGCAACTGGTGAAAGAATTTTTTCCCCCTTGCTGCAAACAATTTGTTCTGTTCTTTTGGGCATTAACTTAAGACAATTTCTTCCCGACTTTTCTCTTTATATCAGCATGAATGGTCAAATATTTTAATGATTTGCTCAAGTGCAGGGTATATATTATCCTTCATGATAGGTCTGCAATAAAGTTATCCGCAGATTTTAATTTTACGTGCAGGTTTTGTGTCAGAATTATAAATTCATCATGGAAATACAGAGAGCGTGCGCAGCTTTTAAACCGACAATAATTTTGAACCTGATTTCCGCGTAGTGACAGTGAACATTAGGACGTCATGGTGACGTCATGTAATTAACCTTTAAAATTATCGTTTGTTGTTAGCGATCAATATATGTGTTAAATGTATGTGAGATCACTTTGCGCAGTCGTGGGTAAAATATGCCGTTTCTCTGCAACGAAAAATGTACGGAGAATTATTAACGTAAATTCAGACAATCATTGACGAAATTAGTTGAAACGACTTGAGTGAATCATGCCATGTTAATTGCTAGGCCTCTTTTTTGCATGAATTGCTATCCCCCCCGTCCCCCCTTTTCAATGTTGATTCTCTGAACATTTAAATGTAATGACAGGTAACTGAGTGCAAATTGCAAACGTTTTTAGGTCCACAACATTGAGGTGGGGGGAAGGGGGAACATGAAACCATTTCATGTTAGCTTTGTTTCAAGAATTATGTCAATGATTGTCTGAGAACAAATTGGACGCAAACGCAACAGATTTAATTCATAAAAATCCATTTTCTCTGATGGATTGACCATTAATGTTTTAAAATATGCTGAAGAAGAATATGTGGTTAGTTTATATGCATATTATATTGTCGAACGGGATAACAATAACTTTTTTGTAAGCATTTGAAGTTAAAGTTTTATGCGATGAGCAAGCGATAAATTACAGTTGTAGCCATTTAAAAGAAGTTGCGTATGCCTGCACGGCTCACAGGCATAATGACCTATGTGATAAAACAAGTCGAAGAAGCCACTCTAGTTAAGAAGTTACCAAGTCATTTAGCAATAGATTAGTAGTTTGATAAAGGAACTCTCGTCCTATTGAATTTCTATAGAACCGTGGCGAAGTCGAGTTGCTCATGTGCCGCTGGTTGCTCAATTACTTTGAGTGATCATTTTTCGCGAAAGAACATAGTGGAATTAGTGTGGCAGCATAACAGGAATTATTCGTAAATAAAATTTAAGCGCCAGGAATAACATGGAATTTAGGTGGTTTCTGCAATCGATCGTATACGATTACGTTCAACCGGAGAAATGAGCCCGACATGTCTTGTTTTTTGAACAAATCTCCCAGGGGGTCTATCGCAACATGGCGCCTTGCTGCTTAGCATTCGCTATATTGGACAAATAAATAGTGTTATAGAATTATTTCGAGTGAAATGAACTGTTTATAGTAATTTCTTAGCTACATCGTTTTATATCAATTCAGTTTACCATATCAATTCTGTATTTTGCCACACTTTACCACACTTTACCACACTTTACCATGCTTATGTTAATAAATTAGATTATGATTCTTTTATATATGCAGATTGTGGTAAAGTGTGGTAAAGTGTACTAAATTTTAGTGTAAGTATATGGTAAAGTGTGATCAAATGCAACAATTATGTCCACTTAATGCTTAAATAGAGCTAAAGTTTAAAAACATCTTTGTGTAACGAGTATTTCAGTTGAAATTGCACTGAATATTATGCGAAGTTTGTGGTAAAGTGTGGTAAACTGAGCTTAATTTTAGCGATCTCGTACACAGCAAAGTGCAATGATATCTTAGAAGTATATATGTGTTGTCAACTATTTGTAATGATAAAAGTATAAGGAGAAATGTTTGGGTATCGATTATTTTTGTTGAAATCGAGCTGAACTCCTCGATTCATTGTTTATTTATGTTCCTTGACATATGAGCTCTTTTATAACACGGGTGCCAATTGTAACTTGAGATGAATTCGAAGCCTTGGGTAATTATTCTATTGACAAGTTTTTAATGAATGCAACTGGTGAAAGAATTTTTTCCCCCTTGCTGCAAACAATTTGTTCTGTTCTTTTGGGCATTAACTTAAGACAATTTCTTCCCGACTTTTCTCTTTATATCAGCATGAATGGTCAAATATTTTAATGATTTGCTCAAGTGCAGGGTATATATTATCCTTCATGATAGGTCTGCAATAAAGTTATCCGCAGATTTTAATTTTACGTGCAGGTTTTGTGTCAGAATTATAAATTCATCATGGAAATACAGAGAGCGTGCGCAGCTTTTAAACCGACAATAATTTTGAACCTGATTTCCGCGTAGTGACAGTGAACATTAGGACGTCATGGTGACGTCATGTAATTAACCTTTAAAATTATCGTTTGTTGTTAGCGATCAATATATGTGTTAAATGTATGTGAGATCACTTTGCGCAGTCGTGGGTAAAATATGCCGTTTCTCTGCAACGAAAAATGTACGGAGAATTATTAACGTAAATTCAGACAATCATTGACGAAATTAGTTGAAACGACTTGAGTGAATCATGCCATGTTAATTGCTAGGCCTCTTTTTTGCATGAATTGCTATCCCCCCCGTCCCCCCTTTTCAATGTTGATTCTCTGAACATTTAAATGTAATGACAGGTAACTGAGTGCAAATTGCAAACGTTTTGAGGTCCACAACATTGAGGTGGGGGGAAGGGGGAACATGAAACCATTTCATGTTAGCTTTGTTTCAAGAATTATGTCAATGATTGTAGGGTCATATTGTAGGATCGTTTTATACATGTTTTTCACCGAGATCGTTGTATAGATTTTACTCAAATCAAAATTTTTCTTTTCTCTTTCAAGCCAAGATCTTCTAATTATTCAATAAAATGTTTAGGAGTAATTGATCCAATATGAATCGTACTGTATGTTTAACGAGTTTTGAGGTATCCTTTGGCCATTATTTATTAGAATTCTATTGAGTATTCTGTCTAATTCCTTCCAATTTTTACTTGAAACAAGAATAATTAAAGCAACCCTGCTAGTGTAATATTAATATTAACAATTTAATATAGGTATCAGCTACCATTTGTCAGATCACTGTTTGGAACCCCAGGTCAGGAAATGGAGTCCCTTTACGTTTTATACTGTCTTTCCCTCCCTCGATAAAGCGAGAATAACAACAATGGAGTTTATGAGAGCCAGAAGATGTAAACTGCATGAGTTAGTAAATAGACTATAGATATTTCAAAGTAAATAGACTATAGATATAAATATTTCAAAGTTGAAGTGTTGAACTGTTGAACCATGATAGAAATGCTGTGTTTCAGTCGTTGAGAATTATAAACAATGTAATGAGAGAGAGTGGTCGCGTATGAGGTGACATTACCGCCAATATTCAGACCTATTTAATTGATGAAATGGTGCTCTTCGTTTCTAAAATGGTGCTCTTTATTTATAAAATGGTGCTGTATATTTTTTAAAATGGTGATGTTTATTTTTAAAATGGTGCTCTTCATTTATAAAATGGTGCTGTTTATTTCTAAAATGGTGATGTGCATTTATAAAATGGTGATGTATATTTTTTAAAATGGTGATCTTTATTTATAAAATGGTGCTGTATATTTTTTAAAATGGTGATGTTTATTTTTAAAATGGTGCTCTTCATTTCTAAAATGGTGATGTGTATTTATAAAATGGTAATGTATATTTTTTAAAATGGTGATGTTTATTTATAAAATGGTGCTCTTCATTTATAAAATGGTGTTGTATATTGTTAAAATGGTAACAAGTTTTTCAAAAATGGTGCCTGTTATTTTCCAAAATGGTGATCATGTTATGTAATATGGTGCCTTTTGTTTTAAAAATGGTCAGTTAAATTTTGAAAATGGTGACTTTTTTATGCAGAGGTCTGGTAATGAGTTTAGTAGGACCCCGGATCCCGGGGTCATAACAAACCAAGATGGCCGTCAATAATGCCAATAATATTGATGCACTGAGAAGGTTGACTGCTGCAAGAATTGAAGATGTTATTCTTGTCTAGTAAACAACGATTCGGTCGACGAGGATGACGTTCTTGAAGATATAGAACAAATTTTTGAGGCTCTATATAGTCTGGATTTTGTGGTAAGGCTATCAGAAGATATTTTTCGTGACATTATAGCTGCCAAGAGAATACTGGAAAATATCTCAAGATCCCATTCTAGAACCCCCAGAATCTTCAGCGGTATACCTGGACGACCATCATATGATTTAAGAGCAAACCAACTTCAGGGACTTTTAGATGTGTGGGCCAAATCGCCGAGCTGCTCCAAGTTTCAAGGAGGACAATTGAACGTCGCCTTGCAGAATATGGTATAACAGCAAGATCTTTTTGTGATATCACCAATGGTGAGCTGGATGCCCACGTTCAGGAGACAAAGTTGTTTAATCCTAATGTTGGTTCCAAGAACCTGGCTGGTTATTTGGCTGCTCGCAACATAAAAATTCCTAGACAACGGGTTAGAGAATCTCTACAAATAGTTGACCCCCTGGGAGTTGCTGCTATAGGAGGTGCAGATCCATTCACCGTTGTGTCTATTGTGTTTCTCGCCCTTTAGCATTATGGCATTTTGATGGCAACCACAACTCATCAGATGGCGATTTGTGGTCCATGGTTGCGTTGATGGGTTTAGCCGAATCCCAGTATATTTAGCTTGTCATACGAACAATAGAGCATCTATTTTGCTTCACAGCTTCATTGGTGCCATTCACCAATGGGGATTACCCTCGCGTGTTCGCAGTGACAGAGGAGGTGAAAATATTGATATGGTAGAGTCTGACACTGGTTGGTCGTAGTGTGCACAATGAGCGTATAGAATGTCTGTGGAGGGATGTATATAGTGATGTGTTGGATATCTTTTATATGGTATTTTTATGTCAATGGAAGACATTGGAATACTAGATCATATTGGTGAAATTGATTCATGGTGTTTGCACTTTTGTTTCTGTGATGTAATTAATAACAAGTTGAAGGCTTGGGTAAATGCCTGGATAAGGCATCTCATGAGTAGTGAGCAGAATCAAACTCCACTGCAATTATGGGTGTGAGGTCAATTTGAGAATACTGAGCGACTGAATTTTGAACAGACTAGAGTACCTGATGACTATGGTGTTGACTGGGATGGTCCTGCAAGTACTGATGCTGACACTGAAGATGATATCCATGTTGCTGACACCAACTGTCCTTTGTCTCAAGATTAGTTAGGTCAACTTACCATAGTGTTTGAACAAAATTGTCCAGAAAACCCTAGTCCATGGGAATGTGTCAGGTGTTTCCAACTTGTAAAAAACTTTACATTGCAATACATTTAGGTTCACGAGACTTTTTAGTTAATATAAGGTTGGCCAGCCACTCATGAACTTAAATTTTTATCAAGTCTTTTGTGGGAACAATATCATGGCAGTTTTGTAATATATCAATATATATGACTACCTATATGTCATCTAACGATTGTCATTCTGATGTATGTTTTAGATTAAGCATATAGTAGATAAAACTGTCGCATTTTCTGAGCTTTCCCTTTTATGCGATCGCTCTGTTTAAGGGCCTTAGCAAATATGAAAATATGAAATTCTGAAAACTGCGAAGCAGTTCTACAAAAAATTGCGAAGCTCATTTTTGAAAAATGTAGCGTAACGACTACGTAGTATCGTCTCACATGTACCCTAACAACTCAAACCACAACGTAACGTGAACTACGTAAGGTAACATTTCAGAACATACTTTAGAATGACTTCTTAGAAGCGTAGCGCAACTTTTTTGAATGTATCTTAACTTCTTTGAACGTAGCGCAACTTCTCTGACCTAACAATAACTTCTGAACATAGCCTAACTTTTCTGAATATATAGTGTAGCGTAATTTTTCAGAACGTGGCATATAACTTCTTTAAATGTAGTGAAAACGTAGCGTATGACTTCTTAGAACGTAGCGCAACTTTTCTGACGGCAATCAGGCAATGTAACTTCTCTAACAGATTTTGTCTTAGTCGTGCCATTCTGTTGTCCAGTTCTTTTATGTTTTTTTGAATTCGACCGATTTCTGGAGCAATTTGCTGGCGGTCTTGATGTAGAGGTGAAATGATGGGGAAACAATGTTTGTAGTTCGCTATGGGTTGTGCCAGAGGACGAACTACAGCTCTCGGCAGAAACGTTTCTGTAACTCTCTGCAGATCGCTGTGTGGATACAGCTGATGATGTGCTTTCGGTTGCAGGTGGAACAACTGGTGGGATCTCCAAAGGTGAATTACGTATTTGTACGAACTACAGCTCTCGGCAGAAACGTTTCTGTAACTCTCTGCAGATCGCTGTGTGGACACAGCTGATGATGTGCTTTCGGTTGCAGGTGGAACCACTGGTGGGATCTCCAAAGGTGAATTACGTATTTGTGTCGCCAATGCATAAAAAAGTCACCATTTTCAAAATTTAACTGACCATTTTTAAAACAAAAGGCACCATATTACATAAAATGATCACCATTTGGGAAAATAACAGGCACCATTTTTGAAAAACTTGTTACCATTTTCACAATATACAGCACCATTTTATAAATAAACATCACCATTTAAAAAAATATACATCACCATTTTATAAATACACATCACCATTTTAAAAAATATACAGCACCATTTTATAAATAAACATCACCATTTTATAAATGAAGAACACCATTTTAAAAATAGACATCACCATTTAAAAAAATATACAGCACCATTTTATAAATAAAGAGCACCATTTTAGAAACGAAGAGCACCATTTCATAAATTAAATAGGTCTGAATATTGGCGGTAATGGCACCTCATAGTCGCGGTTCTCGGTTTATTTCATGCTTGTTCTTCAATTTGGTCAATCAATGCTTTAAGATTTATATAGTCTGAGTATAAACACCATGGCGGCACACAGTCTTTATAGTAACTAGCGTCTGACGATCAACAATTTTATAGTAGAGAGGCCGAACTCGTACCATAAATAAAGAAACCAAACAAACCAACATCTCTTCCTTAATTTTCTTGTGAACTTATCATCTAGTATTTCGACTATCACAATCATTGTCTCTCCATACGCGCAGCCATTCTTTAATATCACTTCTGAAGAATTCGGTCAAGGCAGACTGACGTGCACTACCGAGTACCGACTACCAGAGCCGACTAGATTTGATTGCATTATTTCGCAATAAAATTGTAACAAGATATGGCAAGGGTGGCTGACAGTGGCTCCCGCCAAATTCAGCCGCTCTATTCTGGCTCTCTGAATGGTTTGCACCCCTTAATAGTCCGCTGACCGTGGCTGAATTTAGCATAAGTGTTTTCCAATTTCTTCAGCGAATTCGTAGCCACTGATCTCAAATAATATACTCATTATACTGGATAGAGCATCTATTGTTACGCGAAAAAATTGAAGTCGGAAGTGAGGCTAAAAATCTCGCGGCGGCCATATCCGGTGGGACCCACAATATTGTTGAATCATAGTTTTCGCCTCTGGTTTTCGCTTTAAATGATCGGATTTTTAACGAAAACCAGCTAAATTTTTGTTACATGTATCTGTCGCTATGGGAGAACTTAGAAGTGGCTGTATGAAAACCAAGTGGGTCCCACCTGAAATGGCCGCCGCTAATTTATTCCGACTTCACAGCGAGCACCGGATGCTCTATCCAGTATAATGAGTCTATTATTTGAGATCAGTGATTCGTAGCACGTTCGGTAACTTTTTCAGCCACTCTCGCCACATTCTCGGACTTCTAACTAAGGATTCGAAAATCCGCTGCTATTTTGACAATCGGTTTAGTATTTTCACGGTGGCTAATGTCGTTCTTACGTCAACTATCCTTTTGTTATTAATAATTTTTTATTTTTGAAATATCAATTATATTATTTAATTTGCAATATTTAGGAAAATCTGACCGTGGCTCAAGCCACGCTCACACCCCTCTAGATCCGCCCCTGTGCAGTTTCATTGATTACTGTACCTTTAAATTATTAGTCGCTCCACGAATAAAGTTTAAAAATCTTGATGGCAAGTCTCTATTTCAAAATAGTTTCCATAAACTGCGCGCAGATCGAAGATTATTTGTGACTGAGACTCGGCGGAAGAAATTTCGGTGTTCCGACTGTGACGTAGCTCTATCAGTTAGAGCCCAGGCACAAGGAAAACGGTCAACTTTCAAAATGGTGCGATTTGGGCTGATTTGGCCAAATGTGGAGCGCTGTTAATGGGCGGGGATTTTATATTTTTGGGGAAAAATTTCGGGAAACATTTTCTTTTAACCTAAGTTATTTAAATATGTAAAAATCCCACAGACCATAGAGGCACTTTAACTTGTGCAAGTTTCCAACCGCACATATATTAAAGTATTTGACGCTTTTCGAGTGTGCTTACTTTAATGGATCGTAAAATCGTTCCTCTGTTTACGTCACACACTTGCTAGTGCCAGACTATTTATACAACACGGCTTTTTACAAAAATGCTTCAAAATTCGTCGAAATAAACGGAAAAAATTTCAATTCAATTTTTTCCCATTATATTCGGATCCTATATGCTTAAATACGTATATAAAACAAAAAAGGTAATTTGCTTTGAGTTGACCTTTAACTTTTTCACAAATCTTTGATAATACCGGCAACAGTTTGCCAGTTTTGTCATTTCGGGTCGGTAATTATTGGATCTCTACGGGCATTTGCCTTAAAAAGATGAACAACTCTTGCTTTTTTCCATATGCGGTTGCAAAATGTTCACTTTTAATAAATTTGTTGACAATATTTGTTAATGACAGACAGACAGACAGACCGACCGACGGACAGATTGACAAACTAACGCAAGTTGAAAAAAAATTCAATGTAACTAACAAAACTTTTAAACGCAACTAAATTTTTTTTACAAAATTAAAGCTTGCTTAATTATCTCTCTTTTCTAGTACCGTAGCTGAATCAGTTTTTAAGTTATATAACATTAACTTTACAAGATTACCCAAGTCATTTATTGTTCATTGGTTACATGCTTTACCACTCCTTCATTTTCTTCGCCAACATTCGAAGCCATTCATGAATCCGACATGCACGAAAATTGACCATAAAACTTGGAAATGGTGGGGACTAAAAACTTTCAAAGTAAAGGATATTCGGCAATGCATCACTATCAGGTTTGATAAGTTTTCTTTATCTTTTTCTATTTCAGCTTGCTAGTTTCCCTACGCTACCTACCCTAATATTTTTATTTCATTTTTAAAGTGCCTATTAAACAAAAATTTTTGTGATTGTTTTTTGAAGAACACTAAAAATAATGATAAATGGCTTTTACATGACTTTAATACCTTATTCCGTTCTTGAGTTATCACACACAATGTGATTTTCAGCTATGACATTACCTTTGCATGCATGGTGTTGAAGCAAAAAAGGAACACAAAGCATATCTTCAGAAAAATTTGATTAATTCGGCTGAAACTTTGCACACGTAGTCTACCGGCAAAAGTAAGCATTTCTATTGTTCTTTTGCTGTTGCTATGGTAACATTAGTTTTCAGGCCTCTCTCTTTCTTTTATATAATTCATTGTTTTCAACCAGATGTAAAGGGATATTTCAAGTTTTAACTAGTTGGTGTACTTTCCTTCTAATTTGCAGTGCGACAAGGCAGTTCAAAATAAACAATGATTTTTGTAGTGATGTAAAATGTGAAATTACCTTTTTGGACCGAGATGGCCTGGAAACTAATTTGGTACCATGGTAACCACAGAAGAACAATAGAAATGTTTAGTGTTATTGCTAAGTCGGCATAGTTTCAGCCAAATTAATCAAATTATTCTGAAGATATACCTTGTGTTCTCTTATGCTTCAACACCATGCAAATGTAATGACGTCAAACCTCAAAATGACATTGTGTGAAATAACTCCAGAACGGAATAAGATATGAAAGTCATGTAATAACCATTTTCCACAATTGTTGTTCTTCAAGACAATCATAAAAATTTCGTTTCATAGACACGTTAAGGAGCTTGGGTTCGAGTTGCAGCATGCTTTGCATTTTGGGATAGCAAGCATGGCAGAACCTAGTAATGTGGATAGTAATAGACCCCCATCTGGCGGATTCATAATTAATTAATTATATAAATAAGTTTTGTGGAAACACCACGTAAAATATTTCTTTGCTAAGCTTTCGGCCTGTTGACTCAGGCCTTCATCAGAGCAATGACAACAAGTTGTTGGCTCACGTCATTTATAAACTAAGCAACTGATCAATTAAATCACGTAAGAATACAATGGCGTATCACGTTAATTTTATTAATTAGAAAACAAAATCAAGAATGTTCTCCGAATAGGGCACGCCACGTGCTATTTAATGGCTGTCCCTCCTGAGAAATAGTGTGATGTTTGGCGATCTCAATGGATTCTCTAGTTCTTCGCGTGAAGTATTGCTTGTCGCTGGCTAAGTATTGCTTGTTGCTTAGTTTATAATGACGTGAGCCAACAACTTGTTGTCATTGCTCTGATGAAGGCCTGAGTCAACAGGCCGAAAGCTTAGCAAAGAAATATTTTACGTGGTGTTTCCACAAAACTTATTTATATTACTTTATCGCCATGAAAACGTTCAAAGAATTAATTAATTAATTAATTAATTAGGTAAATTGAATTTTTAATGAGCTCTGTCAATATCCTCCTCAGGCTTCTTTGAGACTCTCTAACCCTAACTTCATTATTTTTGCTTACGTCATTATTTCTCAGGCACCTTTGGGACCCTCCAACCCTAGCTTTTATCGAACCCCCTCGTGTAACACGTCATAACCGATAGCTGATTTCCGAAGTTACGTCATTGTCAAAATACACTCAACTTATATCCTTACAAGTAATATACAATTATTGGACGAGGTTGAGCATGATATCAAGAATTATCAAGGCCGAGGTTTGTGTTATCTGCCGAAGCCGAAGGCTGAGGCGGATAACACAAATAGAGGCCTTGATAATTCTTGATATCATGTGATAACCGAATTCAATAATTGTTTTATTATACAATTATAAATGTGGAAGCCTTTAGAAAGTTTTTTACAAAGTTAGGTAAAAATAGTAAATATTCATACCGTCTTCAGTTCGAGGTTCGCTAACTTTTTTCGCTTTCAAATACAATTTTCTCTTTCAAACACTGCTTTAAACTCTAACAGCTGTATGTGTAGCTCGCTTGTTTTTTCTTGGTGGTTTTAGCGTCAACAAAACGTGCCAAATCCACCGGATTAATCCGCTTCTGATCTTCACTCCTAAGGACGGCCGCCATGTTTGTTTTCTTCGAACCGCTGGCCAGCTCGTCATAGCTACGGATAATTTTTGATATTTTGTAGGTGGCAAGATATCAAGAATTGTCTGTAGGTTGTTAACCAATCACAATCGAGATTGTATCAGTATTGTATAATAATAGTATTTACCTTTTCATTTATACACTTTACCCTACTGACAGTCAATAGTTGTGGGACACGTAGGCATACAGAGCATGCGTACAGTAAACTTTAACAAAATAGACGTTCTTTGCAAGGAATTAAAGAGAATTTGATAGACATACTTTATATTTTTTATCTGAAACTTTGTCTGGAGGAATAGAGAGAGTTTGAACAGTCTAAATGACTGAATTGGCAGAGATAACGTATAGACTTGAATTATTAGTATATCATGAATATTATATTAGTTTAGAACCTAAATATTCAATCAGAGTAAGTCATCCTAGAATTATTGCTAACTAAACCCTAATTTGTGAGCGAGGAAATTGTAGGAAGATAAAGTGAAGAATCACTTCGAGAAGTCGAACTTAAGATATTATGAGGAGTCAATTCGAAAAGCCGTGCGAAGAGCAAAGATACTTCATGGTTACTAGGTTGTCTGTTAATAAGAACGATATAAACAATAAGATTCTCGCACATGCAGAACACAAAAGGGAAAACTCGTTAAATGTTACTAATGGCTAAAGCATAACCGGATTTGCATATAAGTAAAATATCTAATGGCATAAAGAGGTATTAATGCGTGGGCAAGTCTAGGCGAGAAACTCATTAGCGTTTGTGTAACCATAGAGAATGTACAGCGTCGCGTCGTCTCATTCGAATTCTGTTCTCGTACGAGCAACATCGAAATTGTTTTGGAGCGTGTTTTGGAAAGTGTTTTTGGATTTATTCTTGGCTGTGATTAAAATGTCTCAAACGGTAAGTTAATCTATTGAACATTTATGAAATTACTGTATATTTATGGAATTCTCTTATGTTTCTAGATTGATATGATTGATATGATTAAGGCTTGTGAGAACGAAGGTGCCTTGGAGTTTCTCGAAGAGTTGTTTGTGCTTACTGAGGAGCAGAAACGGGCAGTTTTGCGACAGAAGGTTATCTTCTGGACCAACGCCATGGCCGACGAACTTCAACGAGAGACCGAAGCGCCGACTGGTGTTGTAAGCGAAATGATGGAGAACTGGACCGATGAAGAACGGCGCCAATACAATGAGGATTGGGGGAACGACAATTTCTTGTGCCATGACGAGGAAGCTGAACAACCCGAAATCCCTGAACCACTGGAAAACGGGATTCACGGGGTTTCGAATGTTACGTTGTCATTAAACCGTGCTTTTAAGCATTTGTTCGATCGTTTGACTTCTGATATGTCTCCCCATGATCAAGTCCGCCTCGTCTTAAACTCCCACCAGTTAGACCGACCTATTTCCCTGCCTTTCCTTCATCGAGACCACTTGACCTCCGAAAAATTGCTGGCCGCCGTAGAACGCGTCGTGCAGTCCAACACCGAATTTACTTTGGATGAGTCCGTCAACGTCAACGTCAACGTGGTCCACGTCGAAATGCCCCATGGTGGAACCGGAAAACGGCGCGACGTAGTCAATTAACATAGTTATCTAAAGAAAAAAGATTGTACTGTTCAGATTAAAAACGAAGATGAACTTTGTTGTGCCCGGGCTATCGTCGTTGCGAAAGCGAAATTGGATAAAGTAGCGAATTACAAGAGCATTGTGGATTATCGGGGTGGGGGTGGGGGTGGGGTGGGGTAGGGGTAGGGGTTTGGGGGCATTACAACGTCGTCTAGCCCGCGAACTCCACGAGACCGCTGGTGTCTCCATGGGTCCCTGTGGCATCGAAGACATCAAGAAGTTCCAAGCTGTCCTCGCTGGTTACCAGTTGAACGTCGTATCTAAGGAACATTTGAATGCCCTAGTTTATTTTGGTCCCGAAGCTGACAAGCACCTGTACCTTTACCTTTACCACCACGATAATCACTACGACGTGATCACGAGTATGCCTGCCTTCCTCGCTCGCAAACAGTATTGTCATAAATGCAAGAAAGTGTACGACAAGATATCCTTGTGGAGATCTCTTCTTCAAGAGCGACGAATGCTTCGCCCGCCACAAAGCCTCTACCGACAACAAGAAAGCCCTCTGCAGTTCCTTGACCAAGTGCCAGAAACGTCAACGTGTGGTGACTCGAGCCAGTATCAACGACCATCACTGGCCTAGTACGCTGTTCCGTTTGCACTACGTACGTCAAACTCGAGAATCATAAATGTTACATCCAACCGATCAAAACGAGAGAACCACGAGCTGCCCGAGAAAGCACAAATAATGAGTTACTTGACGACGATGTAGCTGTGGACAACAACGTCGACGATACTGTCGAGCGAGAACAAAACCTCATGTTTTTTTTATTTTGAGTGCATGTACGCAAGACGATGGCCAGCACGTTCCAAACCAGCATGGTCCAGAACGAGAGTGGCGATGAGATGGTATTTTCTGGGTCCAATACCGAGGACGAGTTCTGCGAGTGGCTCTTCCAGATCGAGAACGCCAATACGACTTTCATTACGCACAATTTCCAGGCTTATGATGGTTACTTCATTCTTCAATACCTCTACAAGAACGGTATAACTCTCGAAGTGAACACCCGAGGCGCAATGATCCTTTCTCTCTTCGTGTCAGAATTAAAGATTAAGTTCATCGACTCGTTGTGTTTCATCCTATGCGTCTTACTGATTTCCCCAAGGCTTTTGGTCTCACCGAGCTACAGAAGGGCTACTTTCCTCACTTCTTTAACCGTGCTGAGAACCATGCAGAGCTACGTTGGACCGCTTCCAGACACTAAGTGCTGGATTGAGATAGGGAGTCATCAAGTAAGGATGACAGGCATATTCACTATCTCCCAGCAACAAGCCATTGTGCTTAGGGTGTGCTCTCCTGCATCAAATGTCCTCCCCAACATTGATGTTCTGAATATTAAGGAATCGCAAATGGAACCAGGCCACTTTGCCACTACATTGGTTAGCCTACCTATATTTTTCCATTAAATATATCATTTCTTAAATAACATGCTTGGGTATTAATATATTTTCATTATTTCTTCTTTTACATGCTAGGCCATTTATGCCCTCGTAGGGGGGTTCACATAACCTGGGGTTGACATACCGGTATAGGTATAGATCATACAAAATTTCCTACTCTATTTCCAATTATTTTTATTTTAACTTGTGTCCAAAAAAGGTTATGAGCAAGGGGTTATATGCTATAGAGTATTTGGTTTGTGTCAGGGCATAGGAACGGGTTTCCCCTCCCATCAATTCAGTGCAGTAAATAGGTATATATTAGCCTTTTAAAATACAATTACTTAAATATTGTTTAATTCAATTCAATTCAATTGTTTAAAATTTTAATTTACTTTTGTCATCATGAATTACTTGCACATTGATACTATGAAATCCCTTCCGGTTAACATAAGCCATGTTTACACTGCAGGCCATGGCCTGGCCTTGACCTGGCCCAGGGTAAATGTGTCGTGTTTACACTGGCATAAGCCTGGCCAAGGCCAAAGCATAGGCCAACAAAAGAAGCAAGCCCAGATATTCTGGCCTAGGCCAGTCCAGGACGTGTTTACACTGCCAAAAAGTAGGCCAAAGTTAGGCCAAGGCCAGGCCAAGACTTGCAGTGTAAATACGGCTTATATAATGAGCTTCATTAGCCACGGGACCCTGGACTCGAACATGCGTTGCCTTCTACCAAACCAATAACACAAGGAGAAGCAGCCAAGAGCTGTTCCTCTGCAGAAATTGAATGGTTACGGTGGGGTATTGGCTGGATTTCCTCTGCTATTAGTGCTGCTATAAAACGTATGGAGTCTTTTCTAAACCGTAGAAACTCGTCTGATAGCTCTTCGAAATTAACGTAACGATTTAAATACTCGAGGTAGGCGATTTCTTCGTCGAAATTCGGCGTCATAAAGGAAGTGCCTTAGTATGGCCGCCATATTAAACTTTTCTTAATCATAGTTAAGAAAGTTAATCACACTTTGGACCACGATTAACTTTAACGACATTTTAATCATGATTAACGCTAATCACTTTTTTATTACAACGGGTTTAATCACCTTGTTAACTTCAATCACTTTTTAATCACAAAACGGGTGATTAAAAAGTGATTAAGAGTTTTATACAACCGGTCCCAGTATTCTCTCGTTGGGACACGAATAAAACAGACAACCTTAGTTGTCACCCTCTTTCTTGATTTTTTGGATACGGCAAACCTTTCTGTGTTTACACAACGGATTTGGACTCTCGAAGACATTGCCAAAACGAGCAGGGATTCTCTCGCTCAGAGCAGGCAAAGTAAGGTCTCCCGTAACTTTCTTTCATTTTGTCTTTAACCATTCGCAGTGTCGCCAGCATCTGATGGGAAGAACATACTGGATGTAGACAGCCACTTCTTCGAAAAGCATCTACGGCTTTGCCAAACATGTAACAATCTTCTTTAGGACAGAAAAACTGACAGCTAGGCTTTTGTCCACAGAACCAGAATAAGCCATTCTTGGTTGTTGAGTTAGATGCAGGTTTACCGTGAAGACCCTCCATTACAACGATCTTACTCTGACGACAAACAGTAAGCGAATGATACACCAAGCGAATGACGCTGTTCAACCCTCTATGGTTACGCGCCGCATATTAATCAGGATTTCTTTGTCTAAGTTCTGACGTCGCCCGGACTCGCCCAGACTCGTTCTTTTGTTTAAAATACCTCCTAATGAGATTTTACACATGGAAATATGCCAATATCAGTCTGAGAAGCAGTGAATCAATCCATCGGGATAAAGTTTTATTTCGTTTGTATTTAGACAAGTTAATACATCTGAAATCGTTGATCGTTCTTCTTAGCGCTTCTCGAATTGATTCTTCATCCAAGGATTCGTTTACTCTATACACTAGGGTTAGATAAGCGATAATTCGACCAAAATTGCTAGGATTCATTTCTTCATAAACGTGTTGAAGGCATATTCTGGGTATTTGGTCACAGATACTGTCGAATAGTACTCGATGTTCTTCTAGACAATGTTTAAGGTAATACGACAGAGTGTCTTTATCGATATTAACGTTATTTTTCTTTAATTCGTCGTAAATAATATCCATGATACGCTCTCAACGTGTACGTGCCCCACAAGTGTTGACTATCAGTAGGGTAAAGTGTATAAATGAATTTTTGGTTCCTATTACTTATATAAGTCGACGGGGGGGGGGGGGGGGGGTCGATAAAAGCTAGGGTTTGGAGCGTCCCAAAAGTGCCTGAGAAATAATTACGTAAGCATAGATAATGAAGTTAGGGTTAGAGAGTCTCAAAGGAGCCTGAGGGGGATATTGACAGAGTTCATTAAAAATTCAATTTACCTCATTAATTGTGAATCCGCCAGATGGGGGTCTATTACTACTAATGTGCTCAAAATTAGATTTAATTTTTCACTTTTTTCTTTCAATTTTATTAATATTAACAGTTACAATTTTTTAGTTTAATATTTAAAGTTATATATATATATATATATATATATATATATATATATATATATATATATATATATATTATTATTATTATTAATATATACATTTAAATCTAATCTAGTTTAATAGCTTAATCATCAAATATACAAATAATCTGATGAAAGGTGGTCTAACAGGGCAAAGCCCCAATTGAAATGGACTACCAAAAAAAAATACAACTACAGTATATAATAAATTAGGATAAAACATACAAACTATGACCATGTGCACACGGTAACGCCCGCGAGTGCCCCCGCACTGCTTACCGTTCTCAAGGGAATCGAAAACAATCATCTAATTACTTGAAACAGTACGAAAACGCCCGAAAACGCCACAGTACGAAAATATGCTCGAAGTAGAAAGTAAGTACATTGTTGGATTGTTATGCAAAAGTTTATAACTGTGCTACCATATAATTGATATTTGGTTTTGGAGAGAATGTTAATGTCATGCTTGTGCACTAAATAAAAAAAAGTAAAAAGAAATCCAACCTACCTTACCTTAAGTTTTTGTGAAAAGTAATAGGAAACCCAGGTATTTTTTTGTCCTTGGTCTGTTTGAGTGCCATTTTGTCTGTTATTGATTTTGATTTGTTTCTTACTGTCTTATTTAGTGATGCTAAAAAGCTGTTGCCAGAGTTAAGTCGCTTGTTTGATATGGACCGTTTGCTTCGACGCAGTTTTCTCATGTTGTCACCAGTCGAGGTGTTTGCGGACTTTCTCGCAACAGGACATTTTTCACTCTTAGAGTTGTGTGCTACACTGCGGAGGACATTATCTGATAAAAACACCAGCTCGTACATGTATACCAAGGATTTTGTAAGCATATGCTCAAACGTATTTTTCTCAATGGAAATTGATTAGATTATCGTCATCATCATCATCATCATCATCATCATCATCATCATCATCATCATCATCATCATCATCATCATCATCATCATCATCATCATCATCATCATTCTTCCATAATTGTATACTTTCCCCTAACTTTCACATTTGTTTTTGACAAATTGAATAATCGTCACCATCACCATAGCCTGAGTAAACAGCCCCCTCTTCTCGCTCGCCCCTCGCTTAAGAGACGTCTGAGCAACGAGCCAAGAAATTCCATACTGATGACGTAAATCTACCGAGATTCGGGTAGTAGCGCTGATTGGTTACTTTGTAATCATATGATAATTAATTCAAAACTCGGCTCGACCAAGATCAACTCCAACATCATTCCTGTCTGAAATAACAAAGTTAAAGCTTAGTGTTTGCCTACAAAGAAAGATTGATAGATACTTTTGCTAAAGCGAGTTTGAGTTGCAATAACTAGCAACATTTCCCATCGAAATTGAACGATTTTGCCAGACATCAAGCGCCACTTCCTGTTGAGACTGCGAACTGTCGTAACGTAGCAACGCAGGTTTATTTCATTCAAGCAAAATACGACAGTTTGCAGTCTCGACAGGAAGTGGCGCTTGATGTCTGGCAAAATCGTTCAATTTCGATGGGAAATGTTGCTGGTTATTGCAACTCAAACTCGCTTTAGCAAAAGTATCTATCTATGTTTCTTTGCTGGCCAAAACTAAGCTTTAACTTTGTTATTTCAGACAGGAATGATGTTGGAGTTGGTCTTGGTCGAGCCGAGTTTGATTACAAAGAACCAATCAGCGCTACTACCCGAATCTCGGTAGATTTACGTCATCAGTATGGAATTTCTTGGCTCGTTGCTCAGACGTCTCTTCCGCGAGGGGCGAGCGAGATGAGGCGGCTGTTTACTCAGGCTACCATCACTACCACCATAACCACCATAACCACATAACACATTTCGCAGCGGTGTTGCTTTTAACTAGGTTGGACTCTTTATGGCTCAAAGGCAGAGATAAAATTACTCTTCAAAAAGGAATTAATTCCAATTCTAATTACTATTACTAATAATCAATTCCTAATTTTAATTACTCCTCTTAAAAAGAAATTAATTCCAATTACAAAATTACTCAGCAGCAAAGTGACTATGAATTACTAAGTAAATAGTTTTTGTGAGCAACCAAGTAATGGGTATGAGATGGTGGACATGGAAAACTGTCTGGAAAAAGCAGACAACTTCACAAGCTGTTACTTGACACATCAACACTAACAGTCAACGACAAAAAAACATAAAACCTTAATTAACAAGTAACCACATACCACATTTTGAGTGTCGTCTCTGTGTTCGCGATTTTGATAGTTATTTTCCCATTTTTGTTGACTGACATTAACAAAAAGGAATTTGTAATTTGCTTATTTTTGCCGAAGGAACGCTTTCTTTGTTTTGTAATTAATTCCAGTTTTTGTTCCTTTGAAAAAAAAACCAACAACAAAAAGCGAAAGAATTTATTACTGGTTGAAATTTCTGCAATTGTAACGAGTACACGGTACCGCTTCCCTGCGGGCAAAGGTCTCTCGAAAGGAAAGAAACCTCTGACAACATCCGACACTTTTCCTGTCGCGTATGTGCGAAGTTACTTTGGCAACGAAGTTCAGAAGCACAAGATATTCGTGAACACCAGCTCTGTGAGTCGTCTTTTAACTCCCCAAGTACCGTAAAAAACTTTATATACCGACTGACAAGGTATTCTTATTTCTTCAGGGAAATAATGTTTTAAATAGTAAATTAAGGCATAAAAACAGGGTTACAGAAGATCAACTAGCTCGGAGCGCTAATTTTCCACTCTAGCGCCACTGGGTAAACAACTTGTTGGTCATTGCGTAAGCGCGCTCATGAGTTAACCAGGACGTGTGTTGTACCAAACCTGTTTTCAAAACTGGTTTAACGCGCTCAAGATCATGGACGATGGCTACATCAAACAAAGCGTGTTTTTTACAATGTTACAATGTTAATAAACTTCAATTTTTCGATTATTTTAAATTTACCATACTTGATACATGTGGTATACACGTAAGCTATTATAAGCGAAAGTCTTTCCGACTTCATCTATTAAAATATATTCTTTTTCAGATAAGCTATTTGTCAAAGTTTTTCTGTGAAGTGAACAAAAAGTTATTAGACACAAGGTAAATTTGGAAACGACTGCTTTTAGACGATTCTCTGCCGTCTTGATTTTTGTCAATGTCTTTTTAATAACTTCTTATTAAAGATAAGTTTTGTGGAAACACCACGTAAAATATTTATTTGCTAAGCTTTCGTCCTGTTGACTCAGTCCTTCATCAAATAATAAGATTATAATAAAATTAACGTGATACGCCCCATTGTATTCTTTCATGATTTAATCAGTTGCTTAGTTTATGAATGACGTGAGCCAACAGCTTGTTGTTATTGCTCTGATGAAGGCCTGAGTCAACAGGCCGAAAGCTTAGCAAATAAATATTTTACGTGGTGTTTCCACAAAACTTATCTATATTACATTATCGCCATGAAAACTTTCAAAGAATTAACTTCTTATTAACCGAGAGTGCGGTCATTACGAGGAAATATCAGACCGAGGTCTTGACAGTACGGACCGAGCTCATTTGTTACTAATGCGACAGTTTCAATTCATATTTCAAAATCATCTTGCAGGCCGCATTAGAATCTTTATCGTGTTGGTTCTAGTCCGCAGGCCGTACGAATGACAACGCTAGTCTAAGGTTTCTCACTCTGTTGCCTGTGTTCCACCGTCAAGCAGCTAAGCCGAACATTTTAAACTATAATTTTTGTTTGTTTTTATCTTTTAGCGTTGAATCGTTAACGCCAGAATCTCGAGCTGAAAACGAAGTTCTGCTGAACACTTTATTATCACTCTTGGATAACATAAAACAGTATCTATTACTCGACCAGCTTCACGTGCTTTGTCGGCTTAGCGAGAGCTTGATTACGCTAATTAAACTTCAGAGCGATGTGATTGAGCATCAGATCTCTTCCGAAGGCGAGAAAGATGAAGACGAGGAGACGCCCAATAACGGCAATCAAAGTATTTCAGCAAAGGAAATACCAGGCGAGCTTTTGAAGATTTTCAAAGAGGGTTTTGGAAGTGTTAACTATTTTTTTAAATGGAAATGCTACTGGAGCTTGCAACATTGTAGCGACATGAATTTGAAGTATGAGTTGCAGGTAAGTATAGCATCAACGAAGTTCTATTGGGCTGCAAGAACAGGCGACGTCAAAGTCGCCATGTTGGGTGGCAACTTCCATGCAAGAGCTCTATATTAGAGTATTTATATATTCTTTGTTTGAAAAGAATTATTAAAAGTAAAACACTAAGAAAGTCAGCATCATGTCCGTGGTCGTGAAAAATCCTCCTGATTTGCATTATCTTTAGCTTTTGGTTTTCTTGGCTTAGACAACGTTGTTTTCATAATTACTTCACTAATGAACGTACCAAATGGGTCGTTTTTGAAGCTATTCAAAACATTCACAGTGTGTGTTTTATCCGATCCAAAACACTGGGCTATTGCATCTTGTTGTAAATCTGATAAAACGCCGCTGCTCGTGCATGTTTTAAGCCATTATATAAAAAATCACATGTGTGTTTGGATAAATATTTGTAATTGTAGTATTGTGAATATTTTTCCAAACACAAGTTAAATTTTTGTTAATTCTTCGAGAACAAGGGTCAAGGTTAAATTAAAAGGGATGACTCAAAAGGACCCGTCCAGTCCTTTCGCGGCTTTTCCAAAATATGTAGTCAAATTTGTTTTTTTTCCCAAATTTGTCGTGAAGCTTCAGTGAGTCTCAAGATTTTAACAATCTTTACCATACCCTAACCACATCAAAAACCCTAACACTAGCTAGCTTTTTTGAAAAATATATTTGACAACATATTTTGGAAAAGTCGCGAAAGGACTGGACGGGCCCCTTTGAGTCATCCCTTTTAGCCGAAACCGGGAACAAGTGTTAATTTATAATAACAACTATAGATTCAATTAATTTTGCCTTTTTCTAAAATAGTGTGAAATAATAGAAAGCTTGACGAAAGAGCGAAAGTAGCGACAGACTTGGCATATCAAAAGAACAGAGCGAAGTGAAAAGGTGGTAAACCGCCGAGATCAGAGCCCTATTATGAAGTAAAATGTAAATCGTGTCGATTAGGGACACAAGCCAAAAACGTCCCACTAATCTCGACAACAATAATTGAAATGCGGTTGAAAAACAATGCATGCATATAAATAAGACACGGTAAATTAACTGCCGTTTTTCATGTTTAAACTTGTTTAATGACTTTCAAGACGCTCCAGTTCTTGCTAAAACGGCTGTATCTGAGCTGAAGTCAACGTTATGAAGCTCTCATTTCTCTGCGTGTTCGCGTCGTTCTGAAGACGTAAAAATGCTGGGAGTCGCGTTGTTTACAGAACAAGGACGGTATTGACATATACTCTTGGGATTACAAATTATTCATTCACTTTATTTTCGTTAGGAATTATTTTGTTCTTAAGGTGCGTCATCAAAGCTTGCCGCGTTGTGGATCTTAAGGCCATGCAACACGAGGCAATTTTCCTTGCAACTTGTAACGCAATGGCGTTGTATTGCAAGTTGCAAGAAAGATTTATGTTTGCAACTAGTCTCGCAACGAAAAATTGCGTTGCGAGTCGCAGAGAAAGCTGAAGCAGCTTCTACTTTTCGCAACGCTACGAGACAAGTTGCAGCGTGTGACACCCCCACTGCAACTTGCAATTATTTTTTTTTCGACAAAAATTGCATTGCAAGTTGCAAGGAAAATTGCCTCGTGTGACATGGCCTTTAAGGTCCTTATTGATCCGCACGAACACGCTAAAAATGTCGCTTGCTATTGTTTCCGCACGAGCAAACGCCAAAAATGTCACTTGTTGATTCCGCACGAACAAACGCCAAAAATCTCGCTTGCTATTGATTCCACACGAACATCGCATCAAGAATATAAAGCTGCCTGAAAGTCAGCTGCGCCTGCAAGCTAACTTGCCAGGGCACCGCAATATCGAAAGGTCGTCGGGTTCTTCTCCTGTTTGCCATTGATAACAGCATCTTTGAGTAATGCCTCCATCTAATTTTAAACTGTTTTAACTAAGTAAAATATACTTCACTTTCTTCGTGGCTAACTTCTTGAATGCTCAGCAATAGTAAATGAACCAGGACTTGTGATAAACCAGTAAAAGTTGCGGGATCAAGTCTGGCAGATGGAAACAAGTATTTACTACAAACACTCGGATGGATGCATGTATTTAAGAAGTTCTACAATGGGGTATTAGCCAATCGGAAATAAGGAAAATTGATTGGAATGTTATTACCTACACAAATTTAGCGCGGCCAACCCCAACTCCCCGTATAGTCTACATAGGGTTAATATAACGTATTGGTAAATTTATTCTTTGTCGATTCAAGTATGGTAATTATTTGCGTATTTTTTGGTTAATTTAGGCTTGGCATGAATTATTATCTGTGGCTGCACCCGATATCTTTCATAAAATTTGGCATGATCAATTCAAAAAGCAATTGAAGGAGAGGATTGATAGCCTAAGGGTAAATAAACTATTTGGCTTAATTTACACATTCGAAAACGCTAGACATTCTTCCGGCTGTGATTGTATATAAACAGAGGGTTAATGTCGGAAAGTTAAGGTTGAATCGCGCCCACATTTACTGGCGGCCTTACCTAAATCCTTAACTTTCTCAAAGGTCGTCGTTGTTAGAAAGCAAGAAGGCGCATGTAAGGATTAACTTTGTCATAACTTTTCAATTATTTTAAAATGACGCGAGGGAGCTACATGAGTTAATGGTTTCTGAGTCATTGAATATTTTTGTAGTAACCAGAAAATAATTTCATTCTATCCACGAAGTTCTATTCTACGGTTGAAAAAGGTAATGCGGTTTGTGTTGGTGTCACCGTCACGTTAACTATCTCGTAGTGTGGCCTTATGTCGCAAGAACAGCAACTGCGTTGACCTATCTCGTAGTGTGGTCTCCGTGTAGATAGTTACATGACCGCCATACGCAACAAGAAGTGTAACCTCAGCTGTTTGGTTTTTACAACTATTTATTTAATTAACAAGAAACTTAGAACAGGTATTGAAAATGTCTATAAAGATTAAAACTAAACTAAAGTTCAGAAACTTATCTGTTGTCTGCGCACAACGAAACAGTCAATAGGAGATTCCAGCAACAGGTTAACAATCCGTATGGACTTGAAAAGGAAGGAATAATAAAACCAACGGCAGGAACTCCAGGACTGACTTCGTAACCACTTTGATACATATAGCTCACTCTCATACAATGCATGCCTGAGAAATGTATTTTTTCAGTTTACACGTTGCTATCAACGTCATTACACGTCACCATCCCACGTCATCAGCCACATCACCATTCACATCGGTCATCATCAGTTTTTACGATTGTAGTTTAAGCTAGTTTCTATTTGGCTGTGTTTCTTTCTAGGTTAACCCAATGCGTGTTATCGAAATATTCTGCCAGTCTGAAGAACAGAGATGTCACCCACATGTTGCAAGTTGCCTAAGTGATGCTGCTTTCAAAGCTGTTGATGAAATTGTTAAGGTAAGTCCATTCGCTAAAGCTTATCCAATCAAACAACGTGTTATGTAATATTTAAAACATGATCAGCATGCAGTGTTTTATCAGATTTAAAACACGAGGCTCTCGGTTTTTATTCTACAGACATGGTACTGATTTCCTTTGTGTTTTCCTCATGAATTATTAATGATTTTTGAAGGGCTTATATCCAATCAAATATTGTGTTTTGGATTTATCTAAGCCCGACATGGCAAAATATTTAAGTCGACTAAATGACTTCTAAATCGTTTATATTTATGCATTATACATGGTTTTTGTGTTTATTACGTATTATCATAGATAATGGAAGGGGAACTGGATAGGAAACTTAAAACGATGTTACGAAACCGGAAACGATGTTTGCACAACTTGCTATGGTAATTATAGACTTATAAGCGGCTAATGTATGGCGAGCCGATGCTGCCAAAAGGGAATCATCGTTTTATTTATGGATCATATCATAAAGAATAATCGAGTTACACATTCTACATGTTGAGTTGCACATATAGGGGAATCGAGAAGCATTCATGCCATTATTCATGATCTTCCACATTTCTCGCTAGCGAGTTTTACGATTTCTCGCTAGCGAGTTTTACTATTTCTCGCTAGCGAGTTTTACTATTTCTCGCTAGCGAGTTTTACTATTTCTCGCTAGCGAGTTTTACTATTTCTCGCTAGCGAGTTTTATGATTTCTCGCTAGCGAGTTTTACGATTTCTCGCTAGCGAGTTTTACAATTTCTCGCTAGCGAGTTTTACAAGTTTTACAATTACTCACTAGCGAGTTTTACCCGAGCATTGAACCCCCGGCATATGTACCTTGTAGCTTCTACAACCTCGTACCCAGGGCCTTCTCTTCTATTGCTAATTTAAAAATGGCTACAGCACAGTACGTCGAAATAGGTAACTTCTTTGTGGATTTAAATAACATCTTGGAGAGAATTCAGTCTTGCTCTGACAATGTAGCAATTGAATATTTAGAAAGGAAACTTGAAGATTATTGTCGTATTATCTTTGCGATGATTTGTCATCTAGAAAACGGCAATTATGAGCATGAAGGAGAACAACAAGAGAGTGACAATCTCCTACTGCTGAGACTACTTTTTGATAACTGTTTTGAAAAATTGCAAGGGATACGTACACAGATAAGCGAAGAACACTCAGAATTCCTTTCACGGTCTAGTTATCAGCTTCCAGTAGCAAGAACATTTGGTCGTCCACGTTTTTGTATAACAAGAGAACAGCTAACAGATCTTCGCGAGACTGGGATGACATGGAAAAGTATAGCAAAGTGCTTGAATGTTAGCGAACGAACCTTGTATCGGCGAGTTGAGGAGTTTAATATCCGCCAAGAATTTTCGGATATATCAACAGCACAATTAGATGAAGTACTTAACGGCATATTGTCTGTTACTCCAAATGCTGGCGAGACTTACATACGTGGCAGCTTGAGAAGCAGAGGTATCCACGTACAACGGCGGAGAGTCAGAGAAAGGTTGTGCGAATTAGATCCTATTGGGAGAGCAGTTAGGAGAAGCCAGGCAATACCAAGGAGAGTGTACAATGTACCAGCACCAAACTGTTTATGGCACATTGATTCGAATCATAAGCTAATTTCCTGGAGATTTGTTGTTCATGGTTGCGTGGGTGGTTACAGCAGAACAATAATCTACTTAAAATGTTTTACCAACAATTTATCAAGTACAGTTGTTGAATTATTTCAAGAAGGAGTCAACCGGTTTGGTCTTCCTAGGAGAGTAAGGGGTGACCGAGGAGTAGAAAATGTCCAGGTGGCCCGGTTTATGATTTCCAGTCGTGGAATTAACAGAGGGAGCTTTATCGCAGGTAGAAGTGTCCATAACACTCGCATTGAACGGTTGTGGAGAGAAGTCAATCGAGTTGTAAATAGCTATTATTCGGGGATCTTTAGGCACATGGAAGAACATGGAATTTTAGATTCCACAAATGAAATTGACATTTGTGCCCTGCATTTTGTGTTTTTACCTCGAATTGCTAAATCACTTGATGAGTTTACCTTGCAGTGGAACTATCATGGTATGAGAACAGCTGCACACAACTCCCCTCTTGCATTATGGAATGCAGGGATGTTAATCGGTGGTGACTTTGATGTTAGCACAGAATGTTTGAATCATTATGGTATTGATTATAATATCTTACCACACAGTTATCCTGACAATTCAGTTGTTATTCCAGATAACTTGTTACAACTAACCGAAGAGCAAGTTGACCAACTTAACAGAAACATTGATGTTTTATGTGATGATGGTGATTCAGGAATTGTACATTTCTGTAATATTCGTGACACACTTCGTGATAATCTTATTTTATCTGAGAACTGAAACGAATTGAGGCTCAAATGGTTTTCCAGTGAACCAGTTGATGAACTATAATGCAAATTTATGTTTTTAATTGTTTAAGAATGTTTTTAAGTCTCTCAGTAAATTTTGGTGAATTGTTAACACTTCATTAACTGTCTTGGTTTTTTGAATAGGGAGTGGCTTAATTAAGAGAGGTGGTGGTGGTGGTGGTGGTGGTGGTGGGGGGAGGGGTATTTGAAAATTTGAGCTCTCAATGGGGATTATGCAAACTATGGGGATTATGCAATTCTTAAAAAAATGATGAGCCTTGTGTCACTGTTACTGATTTCTAATGGTCATATATATGGATTGTTTATTCTGGACACCAGAGACATGGTACAGTATACCAGTTTTGGATATCATGCAGTTATGGTAATTACCATGGTAACATATTCCTGCCTAGGTCAGCCTCAACTGGCCCCTTCTCTCTGATAAAATGATAAAGGCTGTCTCAGGCAGGAAAGGGTTAAACCAATTGTCTGTGGACAATGCTAGATTTTCCCTAGCAATGGTCCATAATCTTTCATACATGTACCTCAGACTACAGTATGCTCAAACTTTTAAATTGTGCATTTTGAGCAATCAACTGATATATGGAGGTATACTGGTACAAGTTAAGTCACTTTTTTATTTCCATGGCATTGGTAAAATTTGTACATGTATCTATATTTTTTGGCATACCAAAGGGTGTTTGTATAGTCATTGGTTCAACCACATAATTCTGGTTACAGTACATAGACATTTATCTATATAAATCAGCTGTCCAAAGTCATATCACAAGTTACAAAAGTTTCATATCACTTTAATAAGAACTACTTGCATGTAATAATATTGTACATGTTTGTTTATGGTCCAACCTTGTGGATAACAAAAAAACCCTCAAAAAATCAACTGTTTAAAAGAACTTTAACAAACTGCTCAATGTTCCATATCCTACTGTACTTAGAAAGTATTTCTAGTTTGTAGCTGCATCCAATGGGCAACAAAACAACTGCACACCATTATTAATCCACAATTCAACTAAATATTAATGTGTAAAATTTTTAGGACTAAATACACATAGTTTCTGTCCTTGCTTATCTAAATATAACCAGTGACAATACATGCTAAGCATAAAGTGGTCTAAGTTAAAGTGCCACTAATTAACCCCCAAATATCTTTTTTTTCTTGAGGTTTATTTACTGTATGCAAATGGTATGTAATTTAATGTAAATGACATAAAATAAAGCAAGCAGAATTGTGGAAAGTCTTATTGTTGTGCAAATAAGCAAAATTATTCATCAATATCTCTCAAAACTTTGCATCTATTTACAGTCCACTAGACTGAAAAAGATAGTTCAAGTTATTAACAACAACCCATTAGTTTCAGACCTCTAAATTCCCATTCAGAAATATTTGTTTTCTGCCATAGCAGGCATTTCACTATAACCTGAAATGTTAGATTCACATTACATGTACATGTACATGTAATTAAATTTGTCAAACTTTATTCCACTGGAAACTACATCAATATTGCCAAACTTTCAACAACATTTGTGATCATTTTAGGGTTGCTATTAATCAATTACAAATCAAATTTGGGGGTTAGGGGCACTAAAACACATACAAACACATATGTAGCTAGTGTCAGGTATATGTAACAAACAAAAGACAAATTATTATCATTAATCAATGTCATTACAAACCTATACCATTCCAAATGTTGGTGCATTCAAGATATCTTCTGCCAGGTTCTTTGTAAAGCAATCCAAGGTTGAACAGTATCGATCATTGATAGGAAATTTCAATAACAGAGCACATGTGTTGGCAACAACGCGTTTTCCATTGCTGACATCATGATCGAACAGTAGAGAAGCCCCTTCTTTAAATCCAAGTGATGGGATGCCACGGGAACCTGTGGCGAACTGGAGAATATGCTCTAGGGTAAACAATTGTGTTTCAGCTTCATCTTCATCATGCTTTGGGCAATGTACTCTGCCCTTCTCGACTCTTTCCAAAAAATTCTGCCAGTTAAAGAGCAGATCATCTTCTTTCGCTCTTTTATTGCTCCCCTGGGTAGATAGGTGTGGCATGAACAAGGACTTCACCTCTGAGGCCAACAGCTGCTTCTCAGCATAACAGAGTTCCCGACAAGCATCATCAGGAAACCTCTTGCATAATTCAAGAACTCCTCCAAATTTCATTCCACTGCAAAAGCTATCAATCTCATTTCTACATTGATTGATAATATAGTGGTGGCTGATGTGCTGGACAACTGCATCTTTATCTTCTACTTTGGCATTGAAATTGAGATATCCAGCTAATTGGCACTCATCTTCCAGATTAGCAAAAGCACTTGCAAATGCTTCAGCATCATCACTTTGGGAGAGAATCTTAAGCTTTTCTTTCACAGAAAAGTCTGGTAGATCATCAATGGAGTGGGGAGCAGAAGTGACTCCTAACATGAAGCTGACCAGTGTTCTGCAGAGGCACTGGGGCCCTTTTGCCCCAACCAAGAATGATAAAGCAATCAGCTTTCCAAAAATTTCATATTCCTTTCTCTGAAGACGACAAACATCATGGGAAAGAACCAGATTATCTTTATCCCCTGCTGTATGAGGTGACTTATGTAGTTCAGCCCATAGTAGTGAGAAAAGTTCTCTGGTTGGTCCTCCGTTATCAACAGCTTCTTCACCAACAAATGAAACTTTAAATCCACCTTCAAGATCACTATCTGAAGTTTCACGAAATAGTTCCATTGCATTTTCCCAAACTTTTCGTCTTGTAAATGAAAAAAAAAGGCTTGCTTCATCTTCTTTGAAATGTGCAGATGCTGCTGCTTTAAGACTTTCTTGAAAAGTGGATGTAATAGGACTTCTTTGCTCAAGATGATCTTCTGCAGGCAGACAAAGGTCAACATGAAACTCGATTTCATCCTCTGGAAACTGCTTGAAACATGAGGGACATTCAACTTTCTTTTCGTTGGAGAAAATCTCTGTTAGATCAATAAGATCTGACGATTCGTTATCATTGCTTTCCACATCTGGGCTTAGTTTCCTTTCTTTTGCTGCAGGCTGTAGATCATCTGTTTCAAGTAGACGTCTAGAAGGGCGAATGTACAAAGGTTTGTCCTTGAATATTTTATGTACCATAAATCCAGATAGCTGTTGACCTGAAGCTAAGTTTGGTTGCATCAGTTTGAAATGTACAGGCATCAGAATTTCAATCTTAGTATCTGTTAGTTTTTCTGAAAAGAGGCTGAACAGGAAAGCAGTAAGAGTATTGGAGTCCCACTCTTTTTGGAACTGAGCACCTGAAACAATGTGGCTATTTTCCATTAGAAATACTCGAGTTCCTTGTCGTGGAACTTGATCATCTTCTGGTCCAGAAAGTAGAACAACATCCTTAATAAAAGGACCGCTAGCACCCGGCTTAGACTTTGTAGCCTTGGTTTTGTTGTTCTTCCCTGACCCTGCTAGTGCTGTTGATCTTGGATTACGTGAAGAGCATCTACCTCTATTAAAAGTAGACGCCAGTCTAAAGTGTGGCCGTATATCCTGTTGTCCATTATGAGGAGCCCTATGCTGTGGTGGTGGACGGTTCTGCAGGTTTCCCCTATTTGACTCTGGTACGGACTGTACCGATGCAGTAGGACTTCTCCCCGACTCCGCATTATTAACCCGAAAACACCTCTGAACTTCATCGTTCACAGTAGCTTCGTTATTTGTTATCACGGTACTAACATTTCCAGCTGTATTTCTAGTGCTGTTTTCCAACTCCCTTCCCAACTCGTTGATATTACTTAGGAGTCGCTGAATGACAGGATTCATGGCCGTCGAAATTAGCGCAGAAACACGAAACATATAAGCTTCCCATCCCGGCCCAGATTTCTAGAGAGCAATGAGCATGATCACGCCACGCGTGATTTCCGCGTGCTTACGTTCCGCGAGAAATCGTAAAACTCGCTAGCGAGAAATCGTAAAACTCGCTAGCGAGAAATTGTAAACTGGCTAGCGAGAAATCGTAAAACTCGCTAGCGAGAAATAGTAAAACTCGCTAGCGAGAAATTGTAAACTCGCTAGCGAGAAATCGTAAAACTCGCTAGCGAGAAATAGTAAAACTCGCTAGCGAGAAATTGTAAACTCGCTAGCGAGAAATCGTAAAACTCGCTAGCGAGAAATGTGGAAGATCATGAATAATGGCATGAATGCTTCTCGATTCCCCTATATGTGCAACTCAACATGTAGAATGTGTAACTCGATTATTCTTTATGATATGATCCATAAATAAAACGATGATTCCCTTTTGGCAGCATCGGCTCGCCATACTAATGCACCTAACGGGTGGTCCCACATGACCAGGATCATCTATTGCCGAAGCTAAACAATATTGTAATACCACTTAAGTTCAGTAGTGTCTGATTTTAGCCATGTGGGACCACCCGTTAAGTGCATTAGCCGCGTACAAGCGTATAATTACCATAGCAAGTTGTGCAGACATCGTTACCGGTTTTGTAAGTTTCCTTTCCAGTTCCCCTTCCATTATCTATGGTATTATTCCTGTGAAAGCAACTGGGGAAGGTAGTTACAATATGAGCGGTCGGTCTTTAAGGGTACTTGCAATGGGGAGCGGAATTTTATCAAAATCTAAATGTACATGAATACTTTGTTTATGAGTCGTGGGAAAGGTTAGAGAATGGTCACGTGTGCTCTATGCGATATAGGGTCCCGCGAATTAGATAGAAGACCACTCGTGGACCGTCTTAGAGAATTGTTGCAACCACGAAGAAGTTTCAATTTTAACTATAAATGTGTTTTTTCGTCTACCACGTTTACTGGAGAATTTACTCTATATAGACTACAGTGGTAGTCTACTCTATTGAATTCATTAGTGACTTTGAATGCTATGACAAAATAAAACAAGAGATCTTTGCAGTGGACTCTATGTCGTACTCACTAGTATGTCTAATCTTGATGAATCAAAACACTATGGAATATAGAGCGTTGAAATTCTCGATCGGGATTGGCTGAGTGGGTGCAACCATTCTCTAAGGTCTCATTAAAAAACATCAGTTTTGTATCACATTTACGGATACCGTCACTGAGTTTAAGCTGAAATTATCAAACATTTATAATTCATAAGGAAAATTCAAAAGAAAAGAATGTTTAAAGTGGATCTCTTATGGAAATATTGTTGGTAATGTTTCTGCATAATCCTAAAGATATTATAGTAGTTGGTAATTGTGCAAGGTTTCATTTCGAAATTCTCAAAAACTAAGTTTTATTTTACGCGTGAAGTTTGTATTTTGGAGCGCCGCCATTAATTTGGCCGAGTTTGAGAAGAATGAGTTGAGGAGAGCTTATGACGTCATAGACTCAGCAAAGACAAAAAATCATTGTTGTCAACAAAAGGGTCATTGTTGTTATTGAGTCTAGGACGTCAGAAGCTTCCTCGACTCATTCTTTTCAAGCTAAACTAGAAATACATGAACGCAACAACCCCCCTCCCCCCCTCCCCCCCCCCCTTTCCCTAATTTCTGTTTTTTGTTGTATTAATGAACACAGATCAGAAAACATCCAGAAAATTAGTTAGCAAGGTTCACCTGTAGTCGTGTATTGACACACCGAAAGAACATGCAATGTCAATATTAAAAAAACCCCAACGAGATGAACCAAATGACAAATTTTCATTCAAAAATAGATATAAACAGTGGCCAAGAAAAGACACAATGTCAACGTTCTAGCGTTCAAAGACAATTCTAGACAATATATTATTTATATTAATTTTCATTTCAAGATTTCTTCCGTTTTAACTCAGCTAAACTGTTAAATACGAATCTCCTACCGTTAAGCTTTCTTCTGCTTTTGTGACCACAAACACTGCCAATTCAGTCTAGTCTTTCGGATTGTTTTTCTCGTTCGCGGTTTCTTACTTTTTTCGTTGTTGACACATAAATATGACAAGGCATCATTCAGTTCTCTTCATGATCTAAAAAGGCGTTTGTTTCAAAATGTCTTCATCGTTCCCCCTCGAATTATGTAGAATACACCAGAGCAAAATTCTTTACCGACTTTGAACAGTTTCAGGACACATCCTTCTTCTTTCAGTTACATTTCGGTCGGCATCGTTTTCGGTCTTTATCGTATTAATTTTTAGGCTTTTTCCAGTGGTTTTAAGTCGTATTTATTGTTGTCTTTTTCTCGCTGCCACATCTCTTGTTAGCCTTCTTTCTTTGGTCTTTTTTCATAGTAATATTAATGTACATTTTAGCTGAAACCATTTTTTCTGGCAAAGATTTCTTTCGTCATGATCGTTGAAAAACTATTTCGTAATCCAACCGAACTTATAAATTATAATTTGCTGACGTAAATTTAAATAATTTGAATAATTTAACAGGTTAGTTACCAGTACCCTGCTATTCGAACTGGCGCAAGTTGTGGATTTAATAATATATATATATATATATATATATATATATATATATATATATATATATATATATATATATATTAACAATTATACCATGAGCTCGAGTCGTATATGAGCTCATAGCCAACGAGGCGCTTCGCCGAGTTGGCTATGAGTTCATATACGACGAGAGCGAATGGTATAATTGTTTTATAATATAGCAAAATATGTTATGATAATTAATGCAAAATTGTTGATTTATTGCAATAAATTATATTAATTGAACATCCGCCACATATGAGCTTCCGTCATGCGTATTGTAGTTTATGTTTTCAAGTGTCTTGCTGAGTTGAAAACAGCTTATGAATTTTCTCTCAGAGCCAAAAAATACGTTGAAAAGATTGAATGAAAAATAAAAACAGCTTTGAAAAGTCAAATGGTGGGTGGTTTATTTCTTAATCTGTCGTGGTTGTGAATCTTTGTCTTTTTAAATGGATAAAGAAGCTAAAAATATAATTATAAATAGCGAAAATTACGCGTTGTTTTTCAATATTTCTAACCTGAAAGAATAACACAGTTTCTATCCATCTGAATGATTTATTACTTCAAAAACCCACTTTGCTGAGTAATAATAATGGTTGTACTCATAAATATGTGTTGTTAGTTCAATTCTTGTGAATTTTAATTTGTCTGACAAAACATTATTGTCAACCTGACAATTCAAAACGGGTTTTGTAAACTCTTAAGACGATTTTTAAAGTGGATTTACCATCTTAACTTTGTAAATTGTGCATTTGGGTTATGTATTTTGTGTTAAATGTTAGTTTCCCCTTCTTAGCTCAAGTTTTTCTTAGCTATACGTTGAAAAAACCAGCCCGTTTCATCTGCAATAGTTTAAGAAAACTACGCCGCCATTTTGTTTTTCACTACTCGCTGTATATGAGCTGATATACAGTTAGTAATGCAGCCAATCAGATTGCAAGATAGCTCATATATCATTAGTAGCTATATTATATATATATATATATATATATATATATATATATATATATATATATATATATTTATATATTGTCAGAGAGCCAGCTTTGAACATCAATTCCAAGTACAATCATAAAACATCAAAAAAGGAATGATAAAAATCTTTATTTTCCGTTTCGGGCACTGCCTTTCATCAGAATATTCTGATGAAGGGCAGTGCCCAAAACGTAAAATAAAGATTTTTATCATTCCTTTTTTGATGTTTTATATATATATATATATGTAATGTTTACAACACGAGCGGCCGTGTTGTATTGAATATACAATCACGAGCCGAAGGCGAGTGATTGTATATTCAATACAACAAGGACGCGAGTGTTGTAAACAACTTGTGAAATGAATAAATAGTAAAAATCCCTTTGGGATATTGAGATGCTAATTAGTTACAAGCACTAGTGGTTGTATCAGAAGAGTATACATCCACTAGTGGTTGTAACTAATTAGCATCATTGGTTTTAGTTTGTATGGGGTTTACAGGGGTATACATGTGATGTAATTTCTGAAATTGGACTGGCTGCAAAACTCATGAATTAGTAACGAATTTCACAAATATATATATATATATATATATATATATAAACATCTCGCAGAATTTCTTTCCCACTTGCGTGTAATTTCGCGTGTACTCCACGCTTGTCGAGATTAGCACCCTCACCCGGGCTCTGGGCCTTCGGCCCTACGCCCGGGCTTGGGGAAAATACAAACTTCACACGTAAAATATCACCTTTTCTTCAACGAATTTTGAAATGAAACTTTACACGATACCAACTACCATAGCATCTTTTAGGATTATGCAAAAACATTGCCAACAATATTTTCAACAGAGAACCACTTTAACCCTTTCATGCATGGCTTTCAGAGACTTCTCACTTCGACGAGTAAACTCGTCTGGTGTTAGACGGAGTAAAAAGATGAAGTTGTTTCACAACAATGCGAATGGAAGGGTTAAGCTGAAACAATCGATCAGAAAGTTTATGTAAATCAGGACGGATTTGCATTCGATTTACAACTTACACCTGATTAAACATTCGTTTCTTTTGAATATTCTTCATGAATTGTTAATGAATTGGATAATAAATAAACAATTTTCTTAAGTTAGTAATATAGAAAGCCAACTAACTATAGGCTGACCTTTTGACTATTTTAGTTGGCTTTTTACCAAAATCTGTTAAAAAATTAATTTTCTCCTTTTGCAAATAATTAATAGTAAATTGGTAATAAAGATTCTTCTTCTGTAACGTAATATATATGTTGTCTTTTGTAGCCTGGACGAGATAAGGATGCCAAGGTGTTCTCTTTGCTTACGGATAAACGCCGGTCTACGAAATGTTTCAATTTGCTGAGTCAGATGTTACGCAAGGCTTGGCCTCTGAAAGATGATGCATCTAGAGATGACGATGGTGCGTTATTGACTCATCTTCTCACTTGGCCAACATGGCCTGGTTTTTTGAAGATTTTTGGTAAGAAATTAAGACCCACTCTACACGAGACCGGTGTGGCAATCTGAGATTGTCACCGCGTTGCATGCATGAGATTGTATACATGCATATTTGTATGATCGAAAATTTCACGTCCAAAACCGTCAAACTTTTTGCCTTGAAATGGTTGATTGATAAAAAACATCTTTTACAAAATTTAAATCTTTGGATTTTACTAATAGTTGTGAATTTGTCACAACATGTCACGTGAACAAAAGAACACGCCAGTAACGTCAACAATTAAACGTACTCAAATGGCACGCGAACAAGGTAGTGCGTATCAATTCAATTCAATTCAATTCAATTCAATTCAATTCAATTCAATTCAATTCAATTCAATTCAATTCAATTCAATTCAATTCAATTCAATTCAATTCAATTCAATTCAATTTGTGATAGTCGCTTACTATGAACGAAACAACGACTCGTATTTTTATTGTCTCTTTATTCCAAAAGTGGCGGTAACACGAAACAACAACGACAACAACCTTCCTTCCTTCCTTCCTTCCTTCCTTCCTTCCTTCCTTCCTTCCTTCCTTCCTTCCTTCCTTCCTTCCTTCCTTCCTTCCTTCCTTCCTTCCTTCCTTCCTTCCTTCCTTCCTTCCTTCCTTCCTTCCTTCCTTTCCTTTAATTAGTACTTTTAAAGGAAAGTTAAGACAACATCTCTGTAATAAGCTACTAAATAGTTATGAGCCTCCGAATTCTAGAGGCCGAACATAATTTAATATACACTTGTTGACTGGCGCCGAGGGAAACATCGAGTTTTACGGACCCGAAAGCTCGCCCGCGGACAACCGCTGGCCATAGAGTTTACATTAAATTGGGCATAACGCTCACACTCCCCTTCCAAATCACAATATAGTTTAGAAGAAATAAAATATAGAAATAGTTTAGTCCTCTGACAATTCATCATTCGCATCCGTGAATGAAGCCTCACGTTGCTCATACCGTTGGCGATGTCCGTCGACCTGGAGACGGTTGGGTTGTCGACTTTCTCGCTTACTTCGACGTGGTGGTTCTGAGTCACCATCAGTGTCACTGCGAATGTCACGGTTATCCGACTGCTCGCCGGAATCGTCAGTTTCCCATGAAAGAAGCTGTCGTGGCGCCGACTCCAACTCATTAAAGTGTCGCTGCTTTATACGTCCCGTTGGGTTATCCTCCGCTTGTAACTTGTAGGTGTTGCCATGACGCTCTAAGATTATAAGTCCCTTACTCTTTAGGTCCGCAAGCTTCTTGCCACTCCGTCACAGGGAGCCCATCTTGGCAGCGCGTGGGCACCTGTGCCAGACTCGAAAGACGCGCGGGGGACTGTGGCAGGGGATTTAAAAAAACGAAAAACGGTTACCGGAAGCGGGAAAAAAGGCGGAAAAAAGGAAAAAACGGGGGGAAAGGGGGGGAGGGAGAGGAAAAAATATAAGGGATGAAACACCAAACATTCAACGTGGAGTGTGTTCCGCAAGTAGCCAGGACATCTCGTATCGTCGAGAGCCACCGTTGGAATACTGAAACCGACTGAAACTCAGAGTCAGATGAATGTGCAATAAATCAGTAATCCTGAGACTTTCCGCTTTATCCGAAAAGCTTATTGTAGGATTTCGTAGCTATCCAAAGTGTCAACGATGATGTAGTGCCCTAGCTACTTGCGGAACACATCTCTCGAAAATACGATATGTAATTTAGCTGCAAAATCACGGCTAAAAGGTGAGATTTTGCCTCATTTTGATTATATTTTAATAAATGAATCATTATCACAACTACTTCGCTCAATTGTCTTACAATTTTAATACCTATAGGCGCTTAAAACGATGTTCAAAACAAGGAAGAATTCGTGTTTTATCCCTTTATTATTTTCCAAAACCAACAGGTCCCTGTGCCCCGTTTGTTCCTTTCAGAGGCTGTGAGACGTGTTCGAACTCGCTCTCCGATCTCAAACGGCCTTTTCATTGACGTTTTGGTCTTCTTGATCCTTTTGTCCTCTTCCAGGATAGTCTTACACTTAACGAGTTGAAAAACATCGTCAAGTTTCTTCGTATCAGAGCGGGCTTGAGCTGCAAGTGCAGTTTTCTGCATAGTTCCTGGAGTCCATTCTTTTTCTTTCACGCTTGCAGGGTCTCGCGGATAGGAGGAAGGTCTCGGGGCGTCTCGCTTGTTGTTTGAAAATCAACTCATGTGGCGATAATCCGGTCGTTTTGTTCGCTGAGGTGTTATGGGCAAACGTCACTGCGTGCATCGCCCTTGGCCAGCTTGCCGGGTTCCTGTTACATACTGCTCTAATGTTCGCAAACAGCTGGTTCTGCCGCTCTACTTGTCCTTGTGATTGGGCATGTTCAGGGCTTCCACGAGCATGTTCGATGCCTAGTTCCTTACAGGTCGTTTCAAACACAGTGGCGGTAAAGTGAGGTCCTTGATCACTTCCAGTCACTTCTAGTAAATCGAACTGTGTTATCCACTCATCTATAAGCACACGAACAGCTGTTTCAACTGAATTATCCAATGTCGCTACTAGCTTTACGTACCGCGTCAGCACATCTTGGATGGCGAGAACATAAGTGAAGCCTTCTGGAACTGATGCTTGAATGGGGCCAACAAAATCGATTTGGATACGATGGAATCGCTGCTTCGGGATATCAGTCTTTTCTGGTGAATCCTGAACCAACTGCAGAAATCGCCGTCGTAGGCTTTGAGGAAGAACTACAAGAAGAAGTTGTTGATTCTTTCCCAGCGGGTTGTCTGGTGTTGGACGACCCTTATGGTTGCGATAGCGCACAATACCGTCTGCAAAAACTGTCAGTCGATCACGTGCTTGCCACAATGCCCTCGCCTCGTCTTTTCTCGGGTTGTTCAATTGACGTCGTCTTTCACATGCTACAAGATATTCTCCTACTGCTGGACAAGATCTCTGCGCATCTCGAATGTCTTTTTCTGAAAAAAATTGGGAAGAGTCGATAAGCGCCGTCCGAATCCGCTTGATTTACAGCCAAGGTTGCTATACGTAAGTAGTATAGGGTTAGGGGGCACCAGGACAGTCTGTTTTTGGGGACTTCAGCGGTACCATCACTTTTTTCCGTACTGTCATACCATCACCTTTTCAGATGCTTGGTACCATCACCTTTTCAGCTGCTTGGCTCGGTACCGTCACTTTTATTGGCACCATCACTTTTTCCGCTAGATCGCATTGCCTCGGTATTGCTTTTTTTTTTCCATACCCCCGTACCATCAACTTTTCAGTTGCTCGGTACTATCACATTTTCAGCTGCTCGGTACCATCACCTTTTCAGCTGCTTGGTACCATCATCTTTCAAGGAATAAAGTATCGGGGCTGGCCCGAGATGCGGACATCAGCGGGGGGGCACGCAGGGGGCCAGTTCTTAGTGGTGATACATGAGGCGATAAATACTCCGAAGGAGTATTTATTGGCGAATGTGATCACCTCTGAGGACTCAAGCATACCCCCGAAGGGGGTATGCGGCTACTACCCAATCACAGTTAGCCCCTGGCTGCATATTAAGTCTAACCACCGGCAACATCGTCAGTACCACCACCTTTCCAGTTGCTTGGTACCATCACCTTTCCAAGTGGGTGGCCCAGAGGTTGGTCACACAGAGGGGGAGCGGGTTTTAGTGGCTGACACATGAAGCGATAAATACTCCGAAGGAGTATTTATTGATTAATGTGGCTGCCGCTAATAACCCCCACATATCCCGAAGGGATGTGTGGCTCCGCCTATCAGCGCGTGGAACTCTTAGATATCCCACAGGATTGTATATTAAGTCTAACCACCGGCAACATCGTCAGTACCACCACCTTTCCAGTTGCTTGGTACCACCACCTTTTCAGGCAGGTGGCACGGACATAGGCCAATACATTAGCGTGAAGAAGAATTATGGGCTGGCGACAGGCGAAAGCCTGGAGAAACCAGATCATTTCTTCTGAACATGTCACACACCCCCAACGCACTGATCTAATTAAAGTCTTCACAAAATCCAAGTCAGATTTTATGAAGTGGTCCGCTACATTAAGCAGACTTAAAGAAACCTCCTTTCGGCCGTACGGAGGGAAATATGTCGAATGCCGGCGTTTTTAGAATCATAAATTTCCGTCCTATACTAGCATCAAGAGAAATTGCCGATTTCAGTCGGTTTAGGCACTAGCACCACCTTTTTCACTCAGAAAACGCAAACCCGATTTTATAAAACCACTCGTCTAAGGGTCTGATGAGATTATGTCCATAGGCATAGCTACTGACACCATCACTTAGTATGTACCTTTTATCGTCAAAGCAGCTGAGCGAGATTTTGTTGACTTCGTAGGATCCCAGCTGATGGTAGACACTTCTTATGGTTTTCATTTTATGTTTAAGCTGTTTTTGCCCCAGTAGCGTGTCTTTATAGTCGTTATGTTTTATGTCCTTACTTATAACAACCTTCTTAATTCCCTTAGCCTTCTTGTCTCCTTTATCATTGTCTTTTATGTAGGAGTACATTTTACTCTTCAGTCCTATGAACTCAGTGATGGGTATTCCGGCTGCCTCATCCTTCATCTTACCTATAACTTTTTTATTTTCTATGAAGTGATATTCAGAGTCCACCGGGTAGTCGCTATTATCAAACTTGTCACGGTCAGAGTGGAAGTCCTTATACACATCCCCAGCAGATATCTCATATAGTAGACTATCGGTGTCAGTAAAAAGTAGTCTGGCCTTAGGTCCGTAAAGTTTTCCTATGTAATTGTAGTGGAAGTCATACATCAGGGTCTTGGAAATGTCAAGTATGCACATCCCAACGAAGGCAGGTCTGTTTAGTGTCAGGCATTCCTTAATTTTATGTACAGCAACTAGGTTCTCATTAAATATTTTACTACTTACGAATGTTGGCTTAGAAGTTAGTTTCATTAGTTTGTATGGACTAGTTACAAGTCTAACGTCTACCCTTTTCCTTAGGTTTTCCATAGTCTTGCCGAAGATGCTGTTGTTCATGAGTTTGAAGAAGTCTTTCTCGAACGCATTCCTAGCATGAGCCCTCTTCTGGGTGTTGTAGTCAATATACTGCTTTAACCATGGGGACTGGTCAAATTCCAATACCCTATGTATTTTCTTAAGCTTCATCCCTAGCTCCAGGTATAGTCGCAGGTTCCTGTAATGTAGAACGTACTTACTCTTATCCATCAGGTTTGGGATTAGTTTATGTACTGTTCCTATGTGGATGTTATACTTATCTTTTATGTTTCGGCAATAGTCTGACAACATATCCGATTTTACTTTAAGCTTTTCTGGGGCTAGAGGAAAGTCATTATGTTTCTCATGAAGTTCGTCCGGATACTCCAGATCAACCTCAAGTATAAGGCCCCGGTCAGACTTGTCACCATACTTACTCAAGTCCACTGTGTCAGCGTCAAGCCACTTAAACCCGCCAGTCGGTAGGTACTGACTCATAGCCCATCCATAGAGGTTGTTAGCATCCAGATACATAAGATACTTGCTAGGCAGCTTTTCATCATATTTTTTCATGTACTTATTATTGGCCGCCCCATACCTATTAGCTATGTATGACGTGCCGCCTCTCATACCCTTTTCGATGAACTGGAACATATTTATGTCGGTCATCAATTCAATTTCCACGCCAGTCATTTTTAGCATAGCATCCCAGGACAATCCGGGACTGGAGAAGTAGTGACATGGGTCCAGCTTGTAGTACTGCAGACAGGTCTTCCTAAAGTTTTCAAAAACATCAGCCAGCAACAGAACATCTGACTTCATATAAAGGTCATGGTACTCCCCCATATTTCCAAGCCTGAAAGTTCTCCAGACCTTATGAGCGTGTGCATAGTCGTCCTCAGAAATGTGTTCATTATTCAGGGCGCTATAGAACTCGTCCTTAGTTGGTAAGCATGTGTCCTTAAACTTTTCAAAGCTGTTCATATAGTCGTATGGATAAACTCCCTTGCGAGTCATCAGATCAAATTTCTTACCCTCAAACTCCTCAGACGTTATCACGAAAGCATTCCTAGGTAAGTTTTCAACAAGCCGTCCTAGGGCGCTGGACATGAACTGTAGGCTATCTATGAACACTAGATGCCGACCTAGCATGAATGACATGTACTTCTCCATGTTGTTAGGTATTACATTTATATCCATTCCGAATTTACCTATCTCCTGCATTATGAAGTGGCTGTCGTAACCCCTTAGATTATGAAAGATTACTGGTATCTTATCAGTAATTCTGTAAATCATATTACATTTGCTATGGGCTGATCCCCTATATTTCCCGGTGATGTGGCAGTGATCTCTAACCCTCACATCTGAGTCCACATAACTTTTATTACATATATGGCACTTTACTGATTTTTCATATTCATCCATCTCATACTTAGTCATAGTCATATCTTTGTTGAAGAATTTCTCCTTGACACTCTGGCAGTAGGTAACTTCCTTCAGCATCTTTTTCATAAACTTATAGACAGCCTTCTCGCCTCTGTAGACCTTAACCGGTTTACTAAAGCTATCGTCGACGCAGCATACCACCTTGTATGAAAACCCACAGTCTACATGCTTCTGGTACTCTTGTGTGTAGGACTTACTATCATCTTTGCTAGGTGTGTTATTATGCATCACCAGGGCTTCGAAGTCAGCATATATAACGAAAGGCACCTCAAGCTGCTTACGGTGGTTGATGAATGTGAGCGTGTTCTCACCCTCCTTAGGCATCTTTATAGCCTGTTTGCCATTCACCACAATACAGTTCTCACTATGAGCTGATAGTATAGCATCTGAGCTGAAGCACTGTAGGCAATGCATGCAGAAGTGCTTCCTCTCCTTATGCTTAGTCTTAAGATACATGAACTTATTAAAGTCCTTAATCAACACATAATGCCTACCAATCAGAAGTAGGTTCATGCAGCTCTCATGCTTTTCCTTGGACACATATATTGGGTAAGCCTGCCCATCCTCATACCCAAACACATTTATGCGTATGTTATTTTGCGTTTCTATCCTACTGTACTGTCTTGTTTCTACTGGGAATTTCACACCAGTGTAGTCCAGAGTAGGTAGTAAGGCTTTATCAGTTTTCTTAATTCTTTCCGGGTGTATATTCTGTGGGCTCAGGTATCTGATATGACACCATCTGAAACATTCGTTATCACTATTCTTTATGTTTATCAAACCCTTTGCAGGGTTCCTCAACTTTTCAGGAAGTTCTAAATAACTACTACCTTGTAACGGCCTATAGACTGCTACATTAAGATAATGACTCATGATACTATCTATAACCCAGCCACTACCTTCAGAGGTCCATGACTCGTACAGGTTCAGCATATTATTGCCTCCCACTACGGCTAGAGACTCCAGGTGACTTTTGTCTATGGCGACAGCGGCTTTACTTCCAAAGTAGACATCCTTAAAAAGGAAATCACCATTATTTTGTTCCTTCTTCAGTTTTATCTTCAACATTTCCGCAAACTTTATGCCACCAATATCCTCCATCTCAATTTCGAGCACTCTACAGACTAGACTTCTTGTCTGATCTATTTCAGACTCAGGATCACCTCTATCTAGAATACTAATTTCCATACCTCTAGTATAGCCCTTAAGAGCCCTTCTGGCCTCAACAACTCCCAACTCATTATGCAGATCCTGTCTACGTCCCGCGAGTGTATCAGCATCTGATGATATCTCTTCAGGTGGGTTTATTTTCTTAACCGTTCTTGACATACCAGCATCTGATGATATTTCTTTAAGTGCCCTCTGCATACTATATCTATATATTTTTTATTAAATAATTTAAACGTACTATATCTTCTATACTTATTATATGGAAGATGTAGTATTTGCTAGAATCTTAAGGATCCGTAAGCAAGTAGAAAAACTAGTAGATGAAGTTTTTAATTTAATTGAGATGGAGAGGGAACTGGTGGATAGGTATATTAAGTTTCTGAAGTGTAAGAAATCCTGTGGAAGTACTTACAGTGGTTACTAAGAGTGTTATTATTGCGGAACTTCCTACAACAGTACCCGCACCTTACTCTTACCCCTGCCATATACTCATCAATGCATCTGTGTATTTCATCATAATTGCATGACACTAGGGTCCTATATCCATTGTCGCTCAGGGTATCTATGAATGACTTCTGCCTGTCTGAAAAGACCCCCATGCCATTCGGAGTCTTGAGCTCTATAGCTAGACCAGTGTATGTCTTATGTAGATTCCCTATGATGATATCAGGCTGGCCACTTCTGTAACCCTTCTTCCAACTAGTTATTCTCTTTGATGTAGTATCCTGATTTTCACCTAAACCTGGTATGACCACAGCGTTAGGATGGTACTCTCTTATATACCTTATTACCTGATAATGCAGATCATTCTCATTCATAAGTGACAGCTGGTTACCAACAAGTCTAGGTGCTATATACTGTCCAGTTTTCCTTATTGAGGGTATAACTTCTTTGAGTACCCAGTTTTTGAACCTCTTTGCTGATGGTAGTTTAGAAGAGAACATCAGGCTATACACTCCAGGCTCATTTATAATATAGACCTTCCTCCTCTGACCTGACGCCCCATTTTCTGTCATCAGGTATTGCATGACTTTTTTCTTATCATCCTCATCAACATGGTCGTGGATTGCCTTACGCGTTCTCTTATAACCAAGAGCTTCTGCAACATCTTTTCCGCGGAACCATATCTCATCACCATCCTTCTGCACCGCAATATCTACACCATCGAAGTTGAACATATTATGCATACTATAGGTTTATATATTTAATAACAATCTAAACTCACCCGAGTTAATATTTTATAGTCTTACTATATTAGATTAAATCAGGTAGCCAAAAGCATAGCTAAGTTGGCTGATGAAATATATGAGCTGCAGGGAAAGGTACCCGACAGAGATATAGATAAAATGATGAGAGAGTTAACAGATCTTAATTACCTTTACACAAGGTTAAGCCGTAAAAGGTCTAATCCCACTTATCAAGAACGTACCTGTTCACATGGCTCCACACACGCTTGCGGTTCCCCGTTCTTATAATTGCGAATGACCTACATACCAACCGCTTCAGGAAATCCACCTGTCTATAGCTTAGTCCTTTACAACCCCTAGAGGTATCTTCGTAACTCAACCATATAGCCAACCCGTTATGAGTCCTATCCGGGCTTATCACGAGCATGTCAGGCTGTCCATCGACACCGAGTCCAGGTATAGCCACAGCACCTGGTACCTTATCCTCAAAGTACTCAACCAGAGCTCCAAGCACCTGGTAATCAAATGCATTAAGTCTGTTGTATTCTCTTATCTCATAATATTCTGAAATGCTCCTATCCATAGCAGATCTAACAGAGGCTTCTATATCTTCCATCTGGCATTCCCTAAGCTCTGACCAGTCACTGTCCACCTTACGCACGCCAGGACCACAGCACTCCAGCATGTGCGATGTGAAGGACCACACAAGACTGTCATAGTCATCAGACATCGTGAAGTCAAATGAACTCCTGAACAGCTTTTCCTTGTATGCTAACTCATATTTATTCATATCCCCCATCGGCTTAGCCCATATTGCCAACCCGATGTATCTATACCCAGGCTCGATTATCAGAATGTCAGGCTGTCCGGAAATGTATCCCTTATCAAAGTTATCCGTATTCTCCTCAGGTCTGACTATGTATAGAACCCGTGGTCTATATGATTTAATGTATTCCACCAAATCATGTATAATGGAACTGCTATGATATTTAACTGTCGCCATATACTATACGTATAAAATTATTTCTTTAAGTGTCTTTATTTTTCCACTTCAGAAATATAGGACATCTGCATTTAATACCCCAACCCAGCTCCTTATATACAGATCCGAACAACCGATCATCAAACATGTTCTTACTATATCCGTCACACATGTCACTGACGTCTGTAAGTAGTGTGAGTCCTCTCCGACTAGCCAACCTTATTATATAGTAGTTATACCTACTTACATTTTTTCCTATCAGGTTAAGTCTCATCAGAACTGACACAACCTCTATGAAATCAGATGTCAACGTTCTTTCATCAGAACTATTAACAACTCCCGCTATCCTTCTAGCAAACCACTTACTTCTCTTGTGAACAGTCTTCTTCTTACTCCACGACATTAGATCCAACTCTGGTACAAGCACTGTGAAAGGCCCCTGCAGGCCACATGACGTACAGGTTGGGAAACCATGGCAGTTGATACGATAGCCGCCGCAGTCGCATGTGTACATCTCATCGATTTTCCTGAATCTCCGCTCCACGTAGTCTTCCCTCCTGCCCATATTATAGCATAGGAATATATCTTTAAATAAACCCTGCCCTATGTGCTATGAAACCTACAGATACTCCGGCTATAGCAACAAACATTGTCTGGTACTTCTGCATCTCCTTAGAAGGTTTATAGAAGTCCCCAAGTTTAGGTTCACTCCTGAAGGTCATACCATTTGAGGTGTATGTTCTAAGCTTGTCAAGGGCTCTATTAGTAGTGTTTATATCGGCGTTGGCATCACTTAACTCTGCTCTAAGTTGAGCCAACCTATCCTTATGTCTTATCTCATTCTCGTAGAATGATTCCTTAGCTTCTGCCAACTTCTCCATGCTTAGGTTATGTCTTTTGATCTCTGCCTCATATCCAGTGTGGTTAAGCTTGTTAAATAGGAAACCTGCCCCAGCAAAACTTAATGCAGCGAATGTTGTCTGAAGAGCCCCACCTGCTAATGAACCTGCCATAATGTCACCTAGGTATTCTTGAAGGGGTCCTCAGGTATGTACTTCTTCTGCTGCAGGTATTTTACAGTTAGTGTTGATGCTGTGATACCAACTGCTAGCTTTACATATGACTTCATACTCTCAGCCGATGTTAGCGGCTCCTTCAACAGCTTCTTACTTGCCATGCTAAACAGTAAAACTCCCACCGTAACTAGAACAGCGTCGAATCCTTCATTCATAAGTTCCTTCCTCTGAGCCGACATACTACTAGTGATATTTAGTTACAATGTCTCCAGATTATTGACAGTCCTGACAGCTGTGGGCTCAGCCTGGGTGATGACAGAAGCAGCTACCTCCCTCCTGTCACTTTTCCATGTAAAGTATAATGATACACCCGCTACCAGAAGTCCTGCTAGTCCTAACATATATCCATTAGTAGGTAATGACCATGAGGAATCTGGCTCATCCATCTTTATCCTTTCCTTCATCTTCTTCTCTTTCGCTGCTCTGGATATTGCTGCCAGCCTCTTACCTGCCTCTACACGTTTGGGATCTTTAGTCTTAACATCAGTAGTTATCTTGGGGTCTTTACTGTCAGTCATCTTATAGATTACCTCAGGTTTGCTGTCAGACATCTTATAGATTACTACAGGTTTACTTTGAGGTACCTCGTCTCGATGTGAGATACACTGCAGATACCGCTAAGATAACTGTTAGATACTTACCAGTAAATACTAAGGCATCTCCACCAGCCTCCTCAATATCTGACCATGGTATGCTGACCTTGGCTGGGTTAAGCTTCTCCCATTTTCTCCTCTTCTTACCCGCATGTATCACATCTGATCCTCCTCTTGTCAGCCCAACTGCAAGCCCTGTGACTACCGCCGCTATACTGAGACCAATAGCAGTTATCAAACCCGCCCTCTTCATAGTGTTTCTAAGCATCTTTCTCTGCCACTCATCATAGTACTCCCTTATGTCATTCCTTAACATATCACTCTCCTCATTTGTGAGAACCCTACCAATTGACCTGAACTCGCCTCCAAGGTACCTCACAGCATAGTCATTAACAAGTCCTGATTCGCTAAACTCCCGAGTGATATCAAGTATATTATTGTCAAGCAGGTAGTCTACGAACCTGGGATCATTACATCTAGGTTCAAGGTCTATAATGTTAGTGAAGAAATCCTCCGTGTCTCTGTACGCGTGGCCTCTCCTGATCTGCTTCATCCTATCCTTACCAACAAGTATTCTGTTATGAGTGTCAGTGTAATATTCCGACGGATCAATAGTTCTACCCAAATGTAGTCCATACAGATATGCGGCATTACGTCTCCTGAATGTAGCAGTTTCTCTATCAAGATCAATGTTCACTATGGGGTCTACTTTCTCAGTTCCACCTAAATCTGTTTCCTCAGTTTGAGGTGAGTAATAGCCAGTTTGCTGGCTGCTGTCATCATCGTTAGGAACATCATAACTACCTAAAACATCCATCTCAAACACCTCTATGCCCTCCATAATACTCCGATGATTTCATATATGCATGGCCTCTGTAGACCCTACTATACCGGTCCTTTATTTTCTTCTCCAGTGGCATAGTGCTGTCATTTATTATATTGTCTACCATAGTCAGGTTGCTGAACATTGTGGATCTGTCAAACTCTATACCTCTGAGGTATCCTTTGATTGTATTCAGGGACTTTGTGTAGCTCTTGTAAGCCACCTCACACTGACTTACTTTCTCTGCTATCCTTTTGTTCTTGATATACCCATGCATAAGAAGTCCGACAGCACTTATAGATAATGTAGCTAATCCACCTAATGCACTAAGTGCTCCACCAGCAACAGTCAGGAATATAGCAGACATGTTCATGGTTAGATTGATCCTAGAGAGTCTCTTAAATTGCCACTGGTAGCAGGTAGCCATCATGTGGTAACGCTCATAAAGTGACTTTAACATCTCAACCTCTCCTGAGCTCAGCTTATCAGATATATGGTTGAATCTTATTACACTCTTCTCTCTGTTAAGCATAACATAGGTGGGATTAAACAGGCTCATAGAATGCTACAGTTAGACAGCTCTCATTACCACTAGTCAGTCCAGTTATTGTTGGGTAGATGTAGCCGACAGATGGTCTATTGATAGCCTGCTGTGCTGATATAGTGTCTTTCACATAAAAGTCGTGATTCACAGGTATAGACCAGTGACCGCTATAATGCCTGTCTGCATTTCCCAGAGTTAGTGTGCCAAGTAGTTCAGAACCTTGTGTTGCTCTATATGTAACATAGTACAGACGGTACGCAACCTGAACAACATTGTCAAGCACGACACTATCTGTGTTGAACGAGTGGCACAATATTCTTATCATAGTGTCCTTACTTACTGTGACCATCGGGTAGGTGTTACTACTGAGTGCTTCCGGCGTTCCACCAATTGCTGGGTAGTACCAAACCATCGTGGCGTTAAGCCTGTAATTTTCCTTCTTGGCGAACTTTTCTATGGCATACTTTTTATTTATCAGGTGGTTGTCATCAGTTGCCTCTTTACTCTGAGTTATTCCGTACACCCCCATATCAATGTCTCCTGTTGCTGTACCCTTCAATGTGCCGGTGCTGTCACTAGTTATTTCATAACCTAAATTAAGACTCATATATTAGGGTGTATAATCATGCCATAATATGATCTATACTATGAGGAAACTAACTGTGCTGATAGAAGGATCATACAAAGTGGTTAGACTGGAGGAGCCTATACTAACAGGTAAAAATCCCCATATTCTGCTTAAGAAGGCTTACATAATGTGGGAGTATTATAATGTGTCCGGCAGCAAGGGTAACTACTATGTTCACAATAAGAAGTTGAATAAGTTCCTTGGGGATGGTTATTACACATTCCAGGATCTTAAAAAGATACTTGAGGACAATAGCGGAGTCACATTAACACTTAGTAAACCAGAGTATAAGTGCACAATGGTTACTGACAGTAGCACAACGCTAGTACTGCATAGCAACTTAGCCTCTTTACTAGGATTCAGCACCCGTATATTTTTACCAGGTAGTAATGTGAAAAGTGGGCTGATAAATGTGAATAACGGGCTGAAGTACTTGGTGGTGATGTGTAATGTAATATCTACATCGGTGAATCTGTATAACGGGAGGAAGAGTAGTACCCTAGCGAGTCTTCCAGTCACTAGTGAGCAGCCGCTGTTCGGTTCGACACAGTCATTTGTTGACATTGAGACCGAGCTGGAAATTGGTAAAGGTGTCATAAATGAGTTGGAATTCCATGTGACAGACCAGAATGGAAACCCGCTGAATGGTTTTGGGAGCATATTGCTGGAGCTGTACATCTCGTAGAGTATATGGACAATGACATAGAATTGGAACAGGGGCTTCGAGATATATACTATAATCCGGCAACTGGTTACCAGTCAGCTGAGAGACTTTACCAGAAAGCATTGGCTGATGGTCTCCCCGGTGTGAGTAGGAAGAAGGCCACTGAGTGGTTGAAATCGCAGGACACTTTTACACGGTACAGGAAAATAGTTGGCAGGCATAAGTTCAGACAGACTAGGGTTTACTACCTTGGTGAGCAGCTGCAAATGGATCTTGTTGATATGGGTAAGTATGGGAATAGGAATGGGGGATACCGTTGGATACTGACGGCTGTTGAAATTTTAAGCAGATATGCCTTTGCCATCCCTGTGTATAGGAAAGACACTGGAAGTATGACCAAGGCGGTAACGTTGTTGCTTAAGAAATTTAAGAAGCGTTTTGGAGCGGATCCAGAACTGGTGCAGTTTGATGATGGTAAGGAATTTTACAATGTTGGGGTGAGGTCCTTACTGGAGGGAGCTGGTGCTAAGTACTTTAGCACTCTATCAGATAAGAAGGCTGCTGTTGTGGAACGGTTCAACAGAACCCTAAAGACGGCTATGTGGAAGTACTTCTACAGTAAGGGAACATATAAGTGGACTGATGTTCTAGACTCGCTGGTTAGCAATTACAATAACAGTAAGCATAGAACTATACTGATGAAACCTTCTAATGTTAATAAAAGTAATGAGGCTGAAGTGTGGAACACCTTATTTGGCCACACCTTTGGAGAATACCCTCTAGCTAAATTTAAAGTTGGTGATACTGTTAGGATAAGTAAGTACAAAAGCATATTCACTAAGGGCTATGAGGCTAACTTCACACAGGAACTATTCAAGGTTACAAAGGTAATCCGGGGTGACCCAAATGTTTATGAAGTAGCGGACCTAGAGGGTGAGCCAATAATTGGGAAGTTTTATGAAGAGGAGCTAAGTGCTGTTGTTAAGAAGGACCATGTTTATAGGGTTGAGAAAATACTGAAGAGGAAAAATAAGATGGCTCTGGTGAAGTGGCTTGGGTATGATAGCAAGCATAATAGCTGGGTACCTGAAAGTGATATCCATAATATTAGTTAGTTTATGGATAAAGGCGGCGGTGTATTTGATGAGCTTGAAACGGAAGAAAGACACCCTGAACATGGTGAAGGGGATGGTGAAGATTGGTTGGGATTAGAATCTGATGACCTGTTAGGTCAGGATGAAGGTCCTTATGCTGAGACTGCATGGATTGACGACGATGCAGACTACTTGGAGGGTGAAATTTCTGTTGTTAAGAGAATCGGAGTTGTGGAAAATATTTCCGTATTCATTAACGATATGGTAACTAGAAGAGGCGCCATCAACGCAGAAATGTCAGTAGATAACCGTATGGACGTGGTCAAACTTACTAGATCATTCATAGCCTTAACTGATGGTAATGGCGCAAGACCCTTACTAAATAATGAGTACGGTCACAGAATAATCAGAGGTGTCACTTTCTCAAGAGGTGGGGGTGTCAGATCCGGGGGTATTACAACTATTCTCAGTTATAACGGTGTAGACGTTAGGATTATTAACACAGGTAATTCCTCCTATACCAGAACCGTCATGGAGAAGAAAAATATCGGTACACCAGAGGGGGTGGAGTTTGATAGGTTAGTGACTAATGTCCTAAGTATCAGACGTAATACGGTGGAATCATTGGTAGATAAAACTGGACTAAGTTCTGAAGTTATTAGTGATGTGTTAGACTATGGTCCTGGTGATGAAGTTACATACGCTGAACTCACACCCGAGATAATCGAAGATATGGTTAGGGAAAAGAATAAATACCGTAAGGAATCAAAGCCAGGGGAAAATATAGGTAGACTTATTGATGAATTTAATAACACCAACATTTTTGATGGATCTGGTAATGATCAGTTTTATCTGCCAGATATACCTGAGGGTGTCATCAGGGATATAGCTGATTCCTCTGTCTCAGAAATTAGAAGGAGGTTGCATGAACGGGCTAGGGAGTTGACAGAGCAGGAGATCCGTGAGTTCGCAGGAATCCTAAACACCAGGGGAAATGCTGACACCAGGATAAAGGCACTGGACCAGATGTCTGATGAGTACAGACTGCATGCTCTGAGAGAATCTGACCCGCTGAAGGAGCAGCTGTACAAAAATATTCAGGGGGTTGCTGAGCTGAAGAGTGATTTTATACGTGTTACTGAAAAAGGTGATCCTCCTATCCATAGTGAGGCTAGGGTAGTGTTTGAGGAAGAGGTTGATAGTAATGAGAGCGTAAGAGATCTGTCTAGGTTAGAGCGCTTTAAGAAGTGGATGAAGGAGAACTGGCTTACTGCATCATCGCTTGCTGTAGGTCTGGCTGGCCTTCTGACGACGATAATAATAGGGTTGCGCCATAATATTAAAAGAGGTGCTAACGCTGTCGGATCATTTGGACGGTCGGTCTATAATACCTTCAAGAAGTTGGCTAAGAAACTTGGTCCAGTGTTAGGCCCTGTTATCATGGCTGTCGGTAACCTGATAGTTGCTCTGCTAAAGTATGGTGCCATGGGGTTGGCTTGGCTGGCTAGCAATCTGTGGGTGTTGGTTCTAGCAATTGTGTGGATGGTTTATGATAGATATGGAAAAAAGAAATAAGATATAACTTAGTCTATGTTGCAGGAAGATAGAATCACTCCAAGCTACAAACTAAAGAAACCAGATAGTAGTAAGAAAGGTACTAGGAGAGTAGTCGACGTAACATTTAACCCAACACATATATCCTCTGGTCAGGACCTGTATGTAAAGCTGTCGACACTACCAGTTAATCATGTACTAATTCCTGGCAGTAGGATGCTTACGTTCACCCTGAAAAATGGAAATAAGGAGTCATACCATCAGAACAACCTTAAGTCCACACTGTTTAAGCAAGTAACCCACAAGCTTAATGGGGAAATATACAGGGACCTGAATGAAGCCCATGTTCTTAGGTGTTATGAGGACCTGTGGTCTAAGTCAAAACGGGTTGGAAAAATTGACCAGGGTCTTGGTGGGAGTGTTAATCTTGCTAAGCTAAGAAGTCAGGATGCAAGTGGTGACGCCAGTGTTGCTGGTGATGCTCTTGTGAATGGTATCTACGGTGACAGGTTCACAATACCTATTGATGATGACTGGCTTAGTGAAAATGGGGCCATCTATCCCCAAGCATTGCAGAACACACATGAGACCATACTAAAGATCAACACACCAGCTAACGTGTTACTCCCCGGAGGCAGTGGTAAGGCTGTGCCAGGAAGCTTCAGACTTGATAACCTTAAGCTAAGGTATGAGACAGTTGAGAATGAGATGCTAGCGGGTGAGGTTGAGGGAATTTACAGTAGGGGAAAATCTTCCTACTACAGTCACGCCACCCTAGTTAAGACCTTCCCAGTTACTGCTGCTAGCACAAAAATTCATGAGAATGTGAACTTACCAAGGAAGTCCCTGAGAAATATCGTGATGATCTTTAAGAGAACTACTGACGGAAGCGAGTCTTTCTACTACCCATCTATTGAGAGTGTTAAGATAAGTTTTCAGGGCCAGCCAAACTTCCTGTACACACAATCGATGAAGAAGTACGATTTCTTCAGTGAGGCTAGTCGGGTGTTCTTCCCAAGTGATGATAGGTTTGATAGGAATGTTAGTGAGTCGAGTTTCTTCAGTGATAAGTTTGCCCTGGTCTGTGACTTCTCAACAACAGCGTTAAAGAGAGTACAGGGTCAGGGTGTGAAGCTAACTGATACACAGAATGGAATACTTATCGAGGTTGAGAAAAGTGCCGGGACCACTGCCTGTACCTGCTACCTTTACGTGCTGTCGGATGGGCTAATCAACCTGGCTAATGGTCAGCTTCAGTCTATTCAGTATTAGTGTATGGATAAGCCAGAGACTATTCTGATAGTTGGACCATCTGGATGTGGGAAAACTTATACGCTGCTTAACGAAATACTTTCTGTAGAGTATAGTAAGTATTTTGACTTCATCATAATACTCTGTCCTACACTATGGATAAATATGACATACCTAGACTGGGGATATCTTAATAGCGACCCAGATGTCATCGGACTTAGCATAAGCCCATACAAACTAGACCATGTTATTGAGGCTATAGTAAAAATTTACTCTGGATCTAAGACTGCTGTAATAGTTGATGACATGAGTAACACAGGTGATCAACATCTCAACGACGGCATGCTGGCTTTTTTATCATATAGTGGTAGGCATCATAACATTACGTTGTTCATTCTTACGCAAAAGCTAAACAGTGTTGCTACTGGCATACGTGATAACACCACCAGACTTATATTTTTCAGCACGCATAACAGGAGAAGTATGAAGGTGTTAAGGGACGAGTTTTTCGGACATATAGCAGACGACGAGATGGAGAAGTCTATCATTGCGCATCTTGCCACTGGTAAATACCTTGACATTAAACTCAGTGCGCAGCCACCGACCTATGAAGTTAAATGAAACATAACCTAATGTATGCCTAAGAGGGAAGGTAAGCGCAGTAAAAATGAGACAGTTGCGGTGTTTGAAGACGAAGCTATTGAAAAGCTAGTTGATGAGCTTCAGGTTGCGGAAGAGAGTATCGCCAAAGCTGTGACCACTGATGATAGTAGCGTCGACTCTAGGCGCGAGGAACTTATAGTTGCGTCTGATGATGGGTATATCACCCAGAAGTCTGGACATATAAGAAAGTGCAGTGAGAAGACATTAGACAAAATTTACAGAGCTTATGAAGCTAAAAGGAAGAAGGACGCAGATGGGTTCCTAACAGATTTACTAATAAGTCAGTTCTCAACAATGCTTGGCGGTCTTGACGCAATTGAGGATCCTGTTGCGCTAACAGATGAACTTAAGAATAATGGTATACTTAGAAAAGATGTTGAGAGTATTATATCAGTAGTTAGCCCATACATACCCCTAATAGGATTACTTGGAGGTGTTGCTATAACTGGTAAGCATATATACCAGCATAAGAATAGTACACAACCTATAATATATGAACAAGACCCTAAGTAGATTCTTTTCCAAGCACCCATATGCTGACAAAAGTAAGTTTATAACTGACTCAGTATTTGGTAAGACAGAACCAGGTGTGTTCTTCGGACCTGTCGATGGGGAATACATCTACACTGGCGATAGTGAATTCAGTAGTAACCCTGAGTATACTAAGTACCTGACTATAGATAAGCCACCACCAAAATTCCCAAAAATATGGTTAGGGGGTGGTACTGTGCAAAAAGTCCAGGGCAGGCGACATTGGAAAAGTGATATTGAGGGAAAATATGACTTCTCAAAGTTTACATACCTATCAGAAAACGTTATAGACTATGACCTTAACAATTTCAGGATTTATGTTAATGACCATAACTTTTTCATGTCTAAATTACCAGTACTGAGCCCGGGAAATCAGACGGATATTGCTGTATGGTGGGATAATGGTAAACCTTACTACCAGTTAATCTTTGCCGTTTACCTAAGTACGTACTGCTGTGGTGTTGGGGTTGAGCATCTCAGATTCTCCGACGGTGTGTACCCAGTGGTTACATCTATTATGCGATTCCATGTGTACTTCACTACCCGGCGCATATTAAGACGTCTTATAAAGGAGAAAAAAAGTGACCTAATGAGGGAATTTGGCGCTGGTAAGGATGTAATCGACAACATGGGAAATATACCTAGAGAGAAAAAGTTCCTTATTAACCCACATTCTGGTCAGCATCATGACCGCGCATTTAAGGAGTGGATGTGGCGTCTTAACCCTGATTATAGAACACACTACAGAAGGTTCATACCACTTAAGACAGATGGTTTTACCAGGATAGGGCTCCAATATCTAAACGAGTCTATCGAGGCTTATGTCTATGCCGTCCTAGGCTCACAAGCTAAAACAAGGGTAAGTATTGTTAAGAAGGGTGCCGGAAGTCTGGAGTCACAACAGGAATTCAGAGTCCTCGTGAATGACGCCGTAGTTAACTACTCTGTTAGCACCTGGATTCTGAATATGAACAGATCAATATCAGATACTAACGTCACCCAGAACCTAGCCATAAGTCCTGACACATGGTTAGTGCCAGGGTCACTCACAATACTGAAGACAAAAATTATCGGATATAACAACTTACTCAAACACGCGTCTGATGCTATGAAATTTGGTATTAACTCTAAAGTAAACTATCAGGTTGTCCATAGGCAGCCAAAGAAGATACACCATGAATATGTCCCACATCTGGAAACATTAGATGAGGAACAAGAAAGGCCACCTCATAAGGAAAAGGCGCCTACCACAAACACCGATAATGTAGCTGTCCATACACCTGGCACAAACACGGATAATGAGCTGGGGATTATCTTAGTTGCGACAGTTGTGGCCGGATATCTGTTCAGTAAAAACGTCCTGTAGTGAACGGTTGGTTAGGCCTTTTCTGAGTAAAAAAGGTGGTGCTAGTGCCTAAACCGACTGAAATCGGCAATTTCTCTTGATGCTAGTATAGGACGGAAATTTATGATTCTAAAAACGCCGGCATTCAACATATTTCCCTCCGTACGGCCGAAAGGAGGTTTCTTTAAGTCTGCTTAATGTAGCGGACCACTTCATAAAATCTGACTTGGATTTTGTGAAGACTTTAATTAGATCAGTGCGTTGGGGGTGTGTGACATGTTCAGAAGAAATGATCTGGTTTCTCCAGGCTTTCGCCTGTCGCCAGCCCATAATTCTTCTTCACGCTAATGTATTGGCCTATGTCCGTGCCACCTGCCTGAAAAGGTGGTGGTACCAAGCAACTGGAAAGGTGGTGGTACTGACGATGTTGCCGGTGGTTAGACTTAATATACAATCCTGTGGGATATCTAAGAGTTCCACGCGCTGATAGGCGGAGCCACACATCCCTTCGGGATATGTGGGGGTTATTAGCGGCAGCCATATTAATCAATAAATACTCCTTCGGAGTATTTATCGCTTCATGTGTCAGCCACTAAAACCCGCTCCCCCTCTGTGTGACCAACCTCTGGGCCACCCACTTGGAAAGGTGATGGTACCAAGCAACTGGAAAGGTGGTGGTACTGACGATGTTGCCGGTGGTTAGACTTAATATGCAGCCAGGGGCTAACTGTGATTGGGTAGTAGCCGCATACCCCCTTCGGGCGTATGCTTGAGTCCTCAGAGGTGATCACATTCGCCAATAAATACTCCTTCGGAGTATTTATCGCCTCATGTATCACCACTAAGAACTGGCCCCCTGCGTGCCCCCCCGCTGATGTCCGCATCTCGGGCCAGCCCCGATACTTTATTCCTTGAAAGATGATGGTACCGAGCAGCTGAAAATGTGATAGTACCGAGCAACTGAAAAGTTGATGGTACGGGGGTATGGAAAAAAAAAAGCAATACCGAGGCAATGCGATCTAGCGGAAAAAGTGATGGTGCCAATAAAAGTGACGGTACCGAGCCAAGCAGCTGAAAAGGTGATGGTACCAAGCATCTGAAAAGGTGATGGTATGACAGTACGGAAAAAAGTGATGGTACCGCTGAAGTCCCCAAAAACAGACTGTCCTGGTGCCCCCTAACCCTATACTACTTACGTAATGTCGCCACTTGTTCTCCATGTCCCACTCTTGACAAATAGTCAGCCATTGCCAACTCTGGGGACTTTCCTGCTCGATGTACTGGGTTGAATGGATATTGTTGAAGGAATTCCAACCACCTTCCTCGCCTCCCCTGAACATCATTTAGGTCGAGGCTTTCGCTGATCCACGCCAGAGCCCGGTGATCTGTTATTAGATCGAAGCGTTTACAAACTTCTTTACTGCTAGTACTATAGCCAATAGTTCTCTATCTGTAGTACTGTAGTTCCTCTCACTGGAAGACAGAGTATGATGAAAGAATGCTACAGGATTTAAAGACCGTTCGGTTTAAGTCGATCACGTTGGGCTAGCATAGCTCCAGTGCCTACTGCCGAAGCGTCTGTCACTAACACAAATGGTCTTGTGAAATCGGGCAGGTGTAGCGCAGGAGGTTTCAGTACTTGTTCTTTAAGTTTCTCGAATGCTGCCATTGTTTCCAGTGTCCATTTCAGTACTTTCTTGGCATCGTTGTCCAAAAGATCATATAACGGTTTAGCAATCTCCGACATCCCTGGAATCCAACGCTGAACATATGAAAACGCTCGAAGGGCTTTCCGCAGCATTGTTACCGTTGTTGGCCTTGGCGTCTTGATTAACTGCTCTCGCCGCGCTTCATTGATGGACAGCATTCCATCACCGATTACGTGTCCCAGGAAGTCAATGCGCCGAACACCAAAGGTGCATTTCTCTGGGTTGAGGAGCATTCCCACCTCTTCGAACCTCTGGAGAACTATTCTCAGTCGTTGAATGTGCTCTGTCCATGTTGTTCCCCAGACAAGTATGTCATCCAAGTAGCATAGTGCCACTTCCCAGTTCAATGAGCCAAGGACTCCACTCATCAATCGCTGAAAGTTGCTGGTGCTCCTGATAAACCAAATGGTGTACCACGTCCAGTCCACTGGAAATGTCCATCTGGGGTGACAAAGCCTGTAAGCTCTGCATCTTCTTCTCTTAGTGGCATTTGATAGTAACCACTCTTTAAATCTAGTGATGAGAAGTATTTAGCTTCTCCTAGTCGATCAATCAGGTCATCGATTCGTGGAATTGGGCGATGTTGATCAAACGATTGAGCATTCAGGGCCTGGTAGTCAATAGCTAGTCTGATCTGGCCATTTTCCTTCGTACCACTACTATAGGTGCTGCCCATGCACTTGTCGACGGCTTGATCAGACCTTGGTCAAGGAGGTACTTTATCTCTTTGTTTACGTCTCCTCGTTCACTTGGTGACAATCGCCTTGGTCGTATCCCTACAGGCCTTGAGCCTGGTTTCAGTCTGCTGCAGTGTTGACCGATGCCTTAAACAGAAGAAAGGTGGTCCCCTGGTTTCCAAAACACATCTGAAAATTCTGATAGTAATTCATCAATTTCTTTCTGTTTCTTTGGGTCTAGTTGCCCATCACGATGATACCCTGTAACCCGACAAGTAGGTTTGGGCTTCATTTGTTGGCCTGGAAAAGTTGTTTCAAACTCTGAGTGTAACTGGGCAATCTTCTCACCTTTTTTGAGTGTTTCCTTTACTTTGCTAACCTTAATTAATCGAAGCCATAACTCGTTTTGCTGTTTACTCTGACAATGCAGCATGCTCGACGAACTGGTTCATCACCTAAGGATACTGTTGGCTCAGCCAAATATTCAACTTCTTTAATTGCATCAACTGCCACACACCTGACAAAACATTCTTTTCCAGGGTTGACAACAACATCTTCTTTCACCACTACTTCACAAGTGTTCCCTGGGGTGGTAACACTTTCAGGACGGTACATCTTTTCCAGTTGAATCCTCTTACCGGTCTCATGTATGTACAACTGTCCCCTCTTTGGGTCCCATGTTGTCCTCCCTAGTCGGTATATGAAATCAATCCCAGCCAAATATTTGACAACACTTTTTCTAACCACATAGAACTTGTGATTGCGCACTACTTGGCCACCCACTCTCACCGTCTTAGTTAGAGTGCCTACAAAATTGATGACTTCACCACTCACACCCTGTGATGGTAGTGTGTCAGGTTTGTTCAGTGCCTTGCGTTCAGCACTTGTTAAGACACTTTCATCTACCAGGCTGACTTCTGCCCCAGTATCCAGCAAGACACTGACTTGTTTGCTCCCCCACTGTGCACGTATAAAAGGGCTACGCTGTTATATTCCTCTTAGATGTCTAATGGATTCATTTCTCCGTTCATAAGGCCCATCCATCTCAGAATCCCCTCTACTCAACTTAGTCATTCTTCCTCGTCGCATTGCTTTTATTTCCTCTGCAGTACCCAGTGGATCATTTTCTTGGGTGAGCCCATTTTCCTTTTTCATAAGGTTCTTTTTTTCGTTTGCGTGGATGACTTCCGGGTACTTCAGGAATTATCCTGCAACCGCCACGCTCGGTTACGGGAGGCTGCGAAAATCCAGGTGTGAGGCTTTTTCCTCACCTGGCCTTTCTACTCTTCCAGCCATAGGTTTTGAGCGACGCCTTGGAGTCCAAGAGGGATTATATCTTCGCCTATCTGGGCAGGCCTTCCACCCTCCCAAATGGTTGGTAGTGTTGCAATAGTGACAAAGCCAGTTCTTGGTGTTATCGCCTCCAGGCCTCTTACGACTTTGTCTGGGCAGTTGTGGACCAACTCGTTGTAGGGCTGCTACTACTGCTTTGTCAACTGCTTCAGTAACCATTGATTCGAACTTGTTATGTTCAGGGGTGGTCACTAAGCCAACTGTTGGACCTGTCTTAAGAAGATCCCCCACTTCTGTTGCCCTTTTTGCAATGCTAATTATCCCCTCGTGTTCGTGTGGTTCGCGAAGCGGGCCTCGCGACGCGAGGGTACTAATCTCGACGGAGTGGGCGGTACGTCCGGTCGGGGATTGTACTCATGTTGGCGTTTTGGAGGATCCATTTGTGTGTGTATATATATATTTATTTATTTATTTATATGTACCGATCGGAGACCATGTCGGGGATCCGCGGGGTTGATGGTGGTTAAAAGGGTACACGTTTTCTCTGTAGTTTTTGCTATTTTACGTCAAAAACATCACTTTCGTTCGAGTTTGAGTACAAAAGTTCGGAGAAGAAAACATGTTTATAGGCTAGAAATGCTGAGACGTATTCAAGAGAAAGACAAGATAAAGAAACAAGCGAACGAACGGAGGGAACAGCAGCAGGCAAGAGAGAGACGATTACAAGGAGAACTACAGTATATATTAAAGCGACTTCAATGAGGAAAACAAAACACAATCCGAGTTTATAGTCGAAGAAACGAAAAGAGCGACTCGCAATTTCAAGGCTGAACACGGTGTCTAGAACTACAACAGCGGAGAGGAACAGCGAAGAGAAAGGCTAGAAATTATGCAAGAAAACACAGCAAAAAGAATAGCCAAGAGAAGTGAATTTATGTGAATTTATTTTATAACACATGTGAGAAATGAATAGAGGCCGAAAAATATGCGAAGGTACAGAGATATTTTTTTAAATATTTATTTATTAATAACAAAAGAAAACGTAATAACAATATATCTCTGTGTAGGAATTGTTGGTGGCATACATGTACTGTACAAATATGTATTTGACATTTTTATGCATTTACTGTACATGTTTTATGTATTTATTATAAATTCACCCTGGAACAGTGTCAGGCATTTGCAAACTTTTTATGCCTGGGAGTGGGGCATTTATCCACAGTACTTTTAAAAATGTTTACCTAGGGCATTGCTGTTGTGTTGGGCATTTGCCAAAGCTGAAAAAATTCTGGTTGCCTTAATAGTCACATACTTGCTGTGGTATAATAAGCCAATTAAACAGCAATACAAATGGGTTGTCAAAATATTGTATTTTGTGCAAAAAGACAATATAATTTATACTGGTATGCTACAATGGGAGGTTCGGGACTCCCATATATGTATTGACTATACAGGGATGTGCCAGTGGAAAGGGAATGGTTTCATTTTTGCCATTTTTAGTTTGCAACAGGGTACCGGTGTAATAATTATCACACTTTTGATCTGGTGCAAGGTCTGTTCTTATATGCTGGCAGTTACTTAGGCTAGCACAATGTACCCTATGTTTTCCTTTCTTTCAGTTTGGAACTGTGTGTACCATTTTTAGCCATTTTGTGTGAAACAGGGTAAAAAAATATGCAATTCCTTTGTCTGGAGTGACCAACATAATTTAAGGATTCAGTGGTATTAATACACCCCTGGGATTGAAGGCAGAGGTTATTAATAATAATAAACAATGAACACGAGGGGTTTGCATTAATGTATTTCTAGTTTATATGTAATGAACAACGGAGACCATGTTGGGGATCTGTGGGGTGATGGTGGTTAAACGGGTACACATGTTTCAGTGTAGTTTTTTACGTCAAAATTCAAAAAGATCATTTTCATTCGAGTTTGAGTACAAAACTACAAAAGTTCAGAGAAGAAAAAATGTTTATAGGCTAGCTAGAAATGTTGAGACGTATTCAAGGGAAAGACAAGAGAAAGAAACAAGCAAACGAACGAAGGGAACAGGCCGGAACGGCACAGTATAAGCGACTTCAATGAAGAAAACAAAACACAGTGTCTAAAATTACATCAGAGATTATAGTCGAAGAAACGAAAAGCCGAGTGACTCGCAATATCAAGGCTAAACACAGTGTCTAGAACTGCATCAGCGGAGAGAGGAACAGCGAAGAGAGAGGCTAGAGTTATGCCAGAAAGCACAGCAAAAAGAATAGCACAAGAGAAAGAGAGGCAGCGAAGAGAAAAACTTGAATTCGTTACTGAGAGATGGTACGAAGGTACAGAGATATTTTTTAAAACATTTATTTATTCATAACAAAAGAAAACGTATTTAAACAATATATCTCTGTGTAGGAATTGTTGGTGGCATAGATGTACTGTACAATCATGTATTTGACATTTTCATACATTCACTGTACTGCACAGTATGCATTATGATTTATTATAAATTCATCAATTGGAGTAATTCCTAGCTGTTCCTCCCTGGAATGTCAGGCATAATTTGCAAACTTTTTATGCCTGGGAGTGGGGCATTTATCTACAGTACTGTTCAACGTACTGTTTACCTAAAGCTGAAAAAATTCTGGTTGCTAATTTAGTCACATACTTGCTGTGGTATAATAAGCCAATTAAACAGCAATACAACTGGGTTGTCAAAATATTGTATTTTGTGCAAAAAGACAGTATAATTTGTACCGGTATGCTACAATGGGAGGTACGGGACTCCCATATATTGACTATACAGGGATGTGCCACTGGAAAGGGAATGGTTTTCATTTTTAGTTTGGAACAGGGTACCAGTGTAATAATTATCACACTTTTGATCTGGGCAAGGTCTGTTCTTATATGCTGGCAGTCATTTACTTGTTTCTTTCAGTTTGGAACAGGGTACCATTTTTAGCGATTGTGTGTGAAGCCGATTCCTTTGTCTGGAGTAACCAACATGGGATTGAAGGCAGAGTACCTGGTAGAAATCCTAAACAGGCTCCTATAGGATCCTACAGGATCCTGTAGGATCCTGTCAGGATCCTAAATATAACAGGATCCTAACCAGGATCCTGAACTTAGCAGGATCCTAACCAGGATCCTGACAGGATCCTGAACTTAGCAGGATCCTAACCAAGGATCCTGACAGGATCCTGAACTTAGCAGGATCCTAACCAGGATCCTGACAGCATCCTGAACTTTGCAGGATCCTAATCAAGATCCTGACAGGATCCTAAACTTAACAGGATCCTAACCTAGGATCCTGAACTTTGCACGATTCTAACCAGGATCCTGACAGCATCCTGAACAGTGTTACTAGAGGAAGAAACTAGAGTAAACTAAATTAGCTTTATTTATACTGAATAGCCTCTGAGCAGTCATATTTAAGCTGTTCTCTCTGGAAGTCAAGTATTAAGGAGTATCTCTTATTGGTTCAGTGTTACTACAGGAGGAAGCTATGCAGGATCCTAAACTTAACATGATCCTAACCAGGCTCCTGACAGGATTCTAAGCTTTACAGAAGCCTATAATCAGAATCTTGGTTAGGGAACTCAGAATCTTTGTTAGGGAACATCCTGAAATCAATACGATCTTTTTATGAAGGATACCATTATTTAAAACTAGACATTCTAGGATCCTGAGTAGGAAAATCTAGGTCCCTGAGTAGGATCCTACCAAGAAAACCTAGCATCCTGAGTAGTATCCTGCCAGGAAAATCTAGGATTCTGAGTAGCATTGTAGCAGGAAAATCTAGGATCCTGAGTAGGATCCTAGCAGGAAAATCTAGGATCCTGAGTAAGATCCTACCAACAAAATCTAAGATCCTACGTAGGATCCTACCAAGAAATCTAGGATCCTGCGTAAGATCCTTCCAACAAAATCTAGGATCCTGAGTATGATCCTACTAGAAATACATAAATGCAATATCCCCTCACTCGCTTTTACAGCAACACCCCTCCCCCCCCTTGTTCTTTTTATTGGAGGCCTGGAAATAGCTACTCCTGTCGGAACGCATTCTCGTACCCAGATCCTCGCGAATGGTCGGAACGATGAAAATATAGTTTTAATTATGGTAGCATATTTGAAATAAAAAAAAACACTCTATTTTTTTGAAGAAAAATGCCACAAAGAACAAAGAAAAATTTAAGGATGATATTTCGTAAAATATATTGAGATGAAGAAAATTGCACGTTGCCGCCAGGGTTTGAACTCAATCTCGACGACGTTACCACCACACTACTGAAGCAGGCGTCAGAATTTTATTAAAATATTAGGGTTATACTTTACAGTTCTTTCTTCCCATGTTTACAAAGAACATCGCTTGGTATCTAAAAATATTTGCATTTTGAAAACTACTCAAACTATATTCATTTATGGCATTTTAAATTTATTTAAACTAATATAACAAAAACAATTTTTCATTTCGAAATCTGAATTGCTGAAAATGTTTTCACATACACGTTAATATTAAAATATTCAGTTCAACAGCATTTGTAGTCTTTGTACGTTTTACAAAAGAAGAAATGTTCCTTCTCCATTTTTATGCTAAATTACAAACAACCGCTAAGTCATATGTAGTTTTACAATAAGAAAGCCATTTAAAAGGAGATAAGACGGCAGCCACAGGTAAAAAATACAACGTAAGGGGCATTGGCAAGAAAAAACATGCAATGCCGGATATGATACGTACTTCAAGGACACACAAAATATAAAACAAAATTAACAGTAATAGATGTAAACAGGGAAACTCAACAGTTTTGCTACTAAGTGTTCGTGATTACTGAGAGCGACTGCTCTATATTTTTACCGTAGCTTTATAAACTTTTCGACCTTTGTCTTCGTTTCTTTCGAGTTTTGGTTTGACGGGTTTCCTTTTAGTCAAGTCTGAAGACTTTATATACGTAAACGTTGATTTGTTTCTGTTCTTTTGAAAAGGATACGTACCCCAAAAACTCCTTTCTCAAGTCCTTTTGTCAAGAATAATATCAAATCTTTTTCAAATCTGTTTTGTCAAGAACTATATTGTTTCCAGTGCCCCACAATCTTCACCGCGCGAGGTCCGTCCACGCACATATATATATATATATATATACAAATATTCAGATCGCTCAAACTGATTCGCATTTCAACACGCGTGTAAAGTGGACTCCACGCATGTCGAGATTAGCACCGGGCTCCGGGCCTTCGGCCCTACGCCCGGCTCGGGGACCAAGAAATCTAGGATTCTGAGAAGGATCCTTGCTCCAAGTCCGCCTCTTTCTGCTGGGAGAGAGGCAGGTGGGTGGGAGGAAAGGTCGGCACTCAGCAGGAGCAACTCTAGATCCTACCAGGAAAATCTAGGATCCTGACAATTAATAGCAGCACCCTGGGCTGGATCTTCCTGGGAAAATGTACTGTAGGATCCTAACATAAATGACGTTAATAACAAAGAAACTGATCAGTCATTCCCAGTTAAGGTGACTCCACACAGTTTCTTGAAAAATGGAAAATACAAGTTTGAGAGTCCAAAACGTGTGCATAAACAATTCGGGAAAAGGATAAAACTAAATGTTATGCATAGTTAAACAGTCTGACAATCCAAAACTGTTACAATTACCCTTGCCAATTACCCTTCAAACTAATTTAATTCGAAAAAAACGAGTAATCAATAGGCCGGTTTTAGAAAAATTCTGTAGAACGAGTAATTTTTTTTCTACAGATTTTTTTTAAAATCGGCCTATTGATTACTCATACTGTAAGAAAAGTTTTAACGAAAGAAAAATTGGGGGTCCCCAAAGTTTTTTTCGAATTAAACTAGTTTGAAGGGTAATTGGCAGCCATTTTGAAACGTAATTGTTGCCATAGCAACAACTGTTGCTATTTATTTGGTAACAGTTTTTGATTGTCAGACTGTTTAACTATGCATAACATTTAGTTTGTCTTTTTCCAAATTGTTTAATCACCTGTTTTGGACTCTCAAACTTCTCTCTTCGAGTCTTTGACAAATAAAATCAGACAGAGTAATGTAATGAAAGGGCCATTTTGGTCGGCTCAAGAAAGAATTACTAAGAACTTACAGAATCTTGTAAGATCTTGTAAAATCCCGCCAAAAATCTTGTAGAATACAATATTACGTCTGACATACAATTTATCGATCTATCGGCGCATTATGCGAGACCTGGTAATGAGTCACGTAATTGTCACATGACACTAGCGCATAAAAATTTAAATTGTGAAGCAGTAAGAATGGTCGTTAGCGACGTTTAGATGCTGGAGAGGCAAAGTTTCTTACAATTGGATCAAACTTTTACAACGAATTAGCTTTGTCGACTTGGTTGATGAGATGACTAACAAATATTACCGCTTTTCAGTGTATATATACTCGAAATTTGGACTAAGACGTGCCATAATGAATATCATTCAGCGCAGTGCCGCAGATTAGTATAAATATAAACCGACGATTATACTTAGGTAAGGTTAAACTTATTTTATTCCCGAGATTTAGTGTCATTTCTTTGACTGCATGTGCTAAATGCGGCTTATTTTTGGTGCTTGATAGCTAATATAGCCAATAGCTTCGCATAGACTTCAATTTCAAGATAAATTGTAACTAAAAATCTAGTTTAAAACCAGTCACAGTTGTTGTTCGAATGTTCTCAGGATGTCGCCGCTTGATAGGACGTAGTGTACAATATAATTCAGTTTGTAACTGAGAAAAATTAGATTTGGCTAGTCTTTTGTAGTTACAGCCTACAGGTAACCTAATTGGTGCCTAGGTTTGCTGAAGTTTGTCCATCTGATGGAACTGACGAGTGTAATAGTCTGGCATTGGGCAACAGTAGAAATGGGGTTATTAATTGTTGATTTGTTGCTGTCTAGGACTCTAAGTTTGCTGATGGAGCTTCCTTTGACAAGTACATGTACAATTGTCTGGAATTATACAGAGTAAAATTACTATGAGTACAGTATTAATAAAATAAAGTAATATTGCGCAGGGGAGGAATGGGTTACAGCAGGGGTTTCATTAGAAGCCGGCAACCGGCGAACTCCGGCGGCTACTTTCCAAATCATCGCCGGCTACTTTCGTAATCATTGTTTTAAATTTTAATAGTAAATACCGTATACATGTTCACTTTGAGCCGTTCCATTTTCTCTTGAAAGCGCAAATGAACTTGAATGTGAAGAAAGCTAGTTCCTCGGAAATTTGTAATTTTTTAAGATCTAGGACGGCAACCTCAACGACGACGTCATTTAAACAAAAGAATTATATTTGCAAAACAACAAGAATGAATAATTTTTAGTCCCTAGAGTGATGCCAACACCGTCCTCGTTCTTTATACAACGCCACTTAGAGCATTTTCACGTCTTCAGGACGATGTCAACGGCTAAAAGATGAGAACTGTTGCTTAAGATTGACTTCAAATCTTCAATACAGACACTACAATAATTTTAGCAATACTAGGGCGTTTTGGAAGTCATTAAACTAGCTTCAAATATGAAATGTAATAGTCAGTAGTTCACCGTGACTTCTTTAAATTGTAAAATTTATGTTGCTTGTTAGCCGCCGTCGTCGTCCTAGCGTGTTATTTAATAAACAAAAGGGACCTTAAGATTGTCAGTGTGTAGAAGAGAAAGACTGGTGAAGAACCACTCCAGCACGGAAGAGGCTGGGGACGAGAATGTTCAGAACGAAAATGCTTATTTATCAAAAATTGCGAGAAAGAAAGCGCACCGGAGGCAATAATAATATACTAAACTATTTTAACAAGACATCAAGACCGTCGCCGAGTGCAGATACATGTGTGTATGCATTTCTTATTACAACTTTCCAAAGGAATTGTAATAATTGTGTTTAAACACCTATAGTAATATTTGTTGGTGTTCGTTTTTATGTAAAATTTGAACTATGCTCGCGGTAGCCTGTTTAATCAGATGGAAAAGTTCGCTCAAAATGCTGGAAATGGTGTTTCCGAGGCTCTAGACTTCAAAAATTTCCCAGGTGCGCCACCCCAGCAAACGCGGCCAGTAAAATGCCCTGTACCATGGCCACCTAACAAAGTTTTGAATAAAAGTTATTTTTAAGCCAATCAAACCTGGATATACTCAAAAAAGTGAAAACAGTGGACTTTCTCATTACTTTGAGGTGTGGATAAATAAAATTGTGTCTGATCACTGCCTCACTCTACTGCGGCTTAATTGTTGGATGGTCACTGTAAAATTTTGCATGTTTATTAATTTTAACTTATTGTCTGTGGATGCTTCCATATTTCAATTCTTTTTATTTTTTACCAGCTTTTGTTTTATATAGCCATGACTTTCTAAGGGCTTATAACAATTGGTATTGCATTGAAATTGTTAATGTAGTTACAGTAGATAATAATTGGAAAATATGGAAGTATAAATAAGTTTTGTGGAAACACCAAGCTTTCGGCCTGTTGACTCAGGCCTTCATCATAGCAATGACAACAAGTTGTTGGCTCACGTCATTTATAAACTTCGCAACTGATTAATTAAATCACGTAAGAATACAATGGCGTATCACGTTAATTTTATTAATTAGAAAACAAAATCAGGAATGTTCTCCGAAAATAGAATTAATAAAATAAAATTAATAAAATTAATGTGATACGCCATTGTATTCTTATGTGATTTAATTGATCAGTTGCGAAGTTTATAAATGACGCGAGCCAACAACTTGTTATCATTGCTCTGATGAAGGCCTGAGTCAACAGGCCAAAAGCTTAGCAAAGAAATATTTTACGTGGTGTTTCCACAAAACTTATTTATATTATAGACATTATCACCATGAAAACTTTCAAAGAATTAAATATGGAAGTATCCACAATTTATTATTTACTAGCTAATGTATTATATACACTAGTACTGTAAATTTGTACTTGTACAGTAGTCCCTCAGATATATTGACAATTAATAATGACAAATAAATTATTCTAGCAGTACAATATTTTGTGTTTTACTGTATATTTTACCTGCACATTATTCTAGAGGATTTCATATATTATAATCCTCATGCCACAAGATCTAATTAGAGGATTTCACATATTCTAGGAAATCCTACAGGATTTCATGTATCTTGCACAGGATCCTATACAAGATCCTGTAGGATGCTGTACAAGATCATGTAGGATCCTATACAAGATCCTGTAGGATCCTGTAGGATATTGTATAAGATCATCACTAGCCAGTAGGATCTGCAGATCCTATAGGATCCAGTATAAGATCCTGTAGGATCCAAAGTAGGATCCTATAAGTTCTTGTACAGGATCTGGTAGGATCCTACTCAGGATCTTGTGGGATCCTATAGGATCCTGACAGGATCCTACAGGATCCTGAAAATAAGAAAATTTAGGATCCTGTTAGGATCCTGTTAGGATCCTGTTAGGATCCTGTTAGGATCCTACCAGGATCCTGTTAGGATCCTACCAGGATCCTGATCAGGATTTCTACCAGGGGACTGCATTAATAATAATAAACAATGAATACGAGGGGTTTGCATTAATGTATTTCTAGTAACCAAGGAATCTTTTAATTTTCCAGTATCATCAAGGATCCCCTTATCCAAAATGCTCTCCATGGCCCGTATATCACGTATTGAGTCACGGAATTTTTCAGCTAACAAACGAGACTTCACTTTTGTTTCACGAAATTCTGGGTCTCTATATGCATTGTCGTACGCTACTTCGAGTCGGTTAAAATAATCGTCAAACTTCTCACCTGGTTGTTGACTAATGCTTCGCCAGTCTTGTTGGTAAGCTTCCTGTGATTTGATCTTGGCATACTTTTCTTTCAACGCCTTCAGTAGCTCAGTATCATTAGCTTGAACTTCATCAGGTTGACGAATCGCCCAAACAAGCACACTGTCGGTTAACTGTGTCAATATGTTCGCTCGTCCTTCTGGAGTTGACCACCGAATAGGCTTGTTTGTCTCGCTTGTATTCGCTCGCTTCGCAACTGTCCACGCCGCCTCGAATTTATCAAATTCATCTGGCGTCACCTTGCTTCCAAATGTTGCCTTAAGCTTCGTCTCAATAGGTTTCTCCTCGTTTGGCATGTTTGTTTCGTTCTCCTGGACGCTTCTCCGACTACGTGGGCTTCTTTGTATCAAACTAAACGCTGCCAAGTCGCTTACTATCAACGAAACAACGACTCGTATTTTTACTGTCTCTTTATTCCAAAAGTGGCGGTAACACGAAACAACAACGACAACAACACAACACAAGACTAGGCGCCCGCGGACAACCGCTGGCCATAGAGTTTACACTAAATTGGGCATAACGCTCACAAATTCAATTTAATCCAATCCAATTCAATTCAATTCAATTCAATTCAATTCAATTCATTTCATTTCATTTCAATTCAATTCAATTCAATTCAATTCAATTCAATTCAATTCAAATCAATTCAATGTACGCATGCGTAATTATACAAAATTGACCCTAACCCCCGAGATAACTCGGGTGAAAACGTTCGCATGGAGGTAGGTCTAACTCTGGCCCTTGGGTTACCCTATCTTTCTTTGCTCAGACCGAGTTATTCCTACCCCCGAGTTATTTCGGTCACGTGTGAACGGTTTACTTTTTAACCATTGCAAGTAAACTGACACCGAGTTATCTCGGGAGATAGGGATAACCCTACTCCCCAAGATAACTCGCCTCATGTAAACACACCCATAGAATTGTTAATTAGACTAAAGATAAAGAGCAATTCTGTCTGAATTAGAATATTTGAACAAATTCAATACTGTGTGTAATGTGCATCTTATAAGCACCAGTAAGAGTGGCAGTGAACAACTATTACTAACGGCGCTATATATAAAAGTTCTTATTATATAATAACACCAGAAACCCCATTCTAATCTTAGGCAAATTATTTTACAATTAACCGATTCACAGAAAAATTATTGCCACTACATTTGAACACTAAACCTGAATGTTTACGCATAGACTGTAAATGCCAGTGCGCTAAGGGCAAAAATACCGACATAACTAAACCTAAGCTTTAGTAAATGTGTGTTGTTTATTACCGTTCAAAATACTATTTATTTGATACTAAATCTTCGTTTTCCTAAAGATAATAATACGAAACGAAGGAAAGTTGAGACTATCAATAATGTGTATTCTAGTGTAACTGACAATCCAATACATGGCATTCTGTTTTTTTCAAAATAACTTTATAACCAATTATATAGAGGCAAAATAATATAAGATAGAAAACATGAATGAAATAACGCAAATTGTATTCCTATAACAAAGAGTAGGTAGACCATAATAATAATAATAATTATAAAACTGAACATTTTCTCAAAGGGTAATCATCCCCATAGCGAGGTTTACATTTCGCAATGATATTAAGTTCTGTAGTCACGCGCTTGGCTCGTGATCACTTAGTATTCACTATCGCTTAATGCCGCCTTATTAATATTCAGCGTGAAGAACGGATGGAAAACGGCTTATTCTATCATGACAATATTAGTTCGTACAAGTTTGGGCAAAGTGGCAACCACTGACGTTTCTAGTATAAAATCAGAGTTTGCAGGTTAAAGCCACGAGATCGCAGAACTTGGGACTCCCCCAAAGATACCCCACTCACCCCCGGGGCACACCAAAACTTCTCCATGAATACCCCAATCACCCCCGGGGCACCCCCAAACTCCGCCGGGATACTCTAAACTTCCCCTAAGGTATAGTCCTAAAACTATAGTCCTTACATAGTCTTAGTCCTACTCATGGTCATATAGTCATATGGTCATAATACGTAGTCTTAAGAGTGCAGTCCGTCATAGTTCTGTGACCATAGTTCTAATCATAGTCAGTCATGTAGTCGTATAGTCATGTAGCCATGTAGTCATATAGTCATATAGTCATAGTCATATAGTCATAGTCCTAACCAATATAGTCCTTATCTTCCTCGAATCTTCTTCTTATCTTCCTTAACTTCCTTTTATCTTATTTATCTCCTTATCTTTCTTTTATCTTCCTTATCTTCTTCTTGTCTTCCTTATCTTTCCTTTATCTTCCTTTTATCTTCCCTATCTTCCCTTTATCTTCCTCTTATCTTCCTTATCTTTCTCTTATCTTCCCCTTTTCTTCCTCTTATCTTCCTGTTATCTTTCTGTTATCTTCCTCTTACCCTCCTCTTATCTTCCTCTTATCTTCTTTATCTTCCTCTTAACTTCCTCTTATCTTCCTTATCTTCCTTTTATCTTCCTCTTATCCTCCTCTTATCTTCCTTATCTTTCTCTTATGTTCTTTAACTTCCTCTTACCTTCCTAGCTCCTAACTCCGAGCTCCTGGCTCCGAGCTCGGAGACAGGAATTTGGAGCCAAGGGCTTTGTGCAGGTCGTACGAAACTTGCTTAAAACTTGACTGTAATTCCTTCTCAATTGGCTTTAACTTAGCCGTAAAACTCCTATACAAATTGGAGTATTTATTTACTATACATTACATAATCAACTACATAAATATTACTTATAAGAATACAGGTAATGACAAATCAAAGCATATATATATATATATATATATACAGACTTACCAATTGTGAAAGAATTTGGAGGCTAACCTTCTTACATAACTTGAAATGGCTACTTGGATGACTTTTAACTCAAAACTGCCTTTAGTTCGAGTTATGCACCTTAACTTATAGTGTGAATTACAATAAATTTGAATATGTAAATTGGATATCCTTGTTGAGGCACTTTAGCCACAACAGGCTTGGAGCCAGGAGCTCGGAGCGAAGAGCTGGGAGCGAAGAGCCAGGAGCCAAGAGATCAGAGCTAGGGACTCAGAGTCAGGAACTCAGAGCTAGGAGGTAGGAGCTCGGAGGTAGGAGCTAGGAGCTAGGAGCTTGTAGCCAGGAGCTAAGGGCTAGGAGCTTAGAGCTTGGAGCTTAGAACTAGGAGCTCAGAACCTGGAGCCAGGAACCATGGAGTTAGGAGCTAGGAAGATAAGAGAAAGATAAGGATGATAAAAAAGATAAAGAAGATAAGAGGAAGAAAAGAGGACGATAAAGAGGATAAGAGGAAGATACGAGGAAAATAAGGGGAAGATAAGAGGGAGATAAGGAAGATAAGAGGAAGATAAGGAGATAAAGAAGATAAAAGGAAGTTAAGGCAGATAAGAAAAGATAAGAGGAAGATAAAGACATGGATATAGTCTTAGCTAGGACTATGACTATATAACCAACATGACTATGTGAGTACAGGACTACATGACTATGACTATGATTATGATTATGACTATAGCCATAGAACTATGACGGGCTATAGTCTTAAGACTTACTCTCTGTTATAGGAATACAATTTGCGTTATTTCAGTCATGTTTTCTATCATATATTTTGCCTCTCTATATATTGGTTATAAAGTTATTTTGAAAAAACCCAGAATGCCATGTATTGGATTGGCAGTTATACTAGAATACATACTATAGGTAGTTTCAACTTACCTTCATTTTTGTTTCATATTATTATTTTTGGGCAAACGAAGATTTAGTATCAAATAGTATTTTGAACGGTAATAAACAACACACATTTACTAAAGCTTAGCTTTAGTTACGTCGGTATTTTTGCCCTTAGCGCCGTCTTTGCGTAAACATTTAGGTTTAGTGGTCAAATGTAGTGGCAATAATTCTTTTGTGAATCGGTTAATTATAAAGTAATTTGCCTAAGATTAGAATGGGGTTTCTGGTGTTATACAGATGTCGATAGGAGATAAGATCGTATAAATTAGACACTCGCGTAGGTTTCATATTCCACATAGTCTATGCGCACAATTTATTCCGGCCTGACACCAATTTCCCCAAGCATGCCCTATTATTTTGTTTGTTTGTTTTCCATTCGCAATGCGTTCGCAACGCGTTCGTCACGCGTGCATATTAATGAGGCGGCATCCCTTCGTATGCTATAGGATGGAAATAAAAATTGACAAACATTTTCGTGATATAAGAATGTCCACATTTGTCCACATTCTTTCTTGTCACATGTTTTTTTGAAGCCGTAAGAACGAGAAGCATGCGATATTTCAAATTCTCGAAATGATTTTTTCTCTATTCTTTCATATATGATGTAAAGCTGGTGGAGGAAATAAATAATTGGAAAAAAAGGGAGGGTCACCGAGTGTCTTTGTGAGCTACACAAGGTTAAAGCTTGAACATGCATGGGGCATTTCCCTAACATTTCTTGTATATGCGAAAGCACGCAACAAATTTGTAATTTTTTCAAAAACCAAGTTAGAATCTTCTTGTCAAAGTTATTATTAGTTGATTTAGCCTCTTTAGTGACATTTTTATGTATTTTCGTCACTAACACTTGGATACATGGATACAGAATTGCAGAATTATGCGCAGAAAAGCTGCGCAATGCAAAACCGAGGAATTACCTTGGGGTTTGTTATATATTTTGGGACTCGAGTTAGTGTCCGTTTAATACAGGCAGTTTGCGCTTAATCGAGGATATGCTTACTAGAGGTAATTATTTATTTATGTGCTTTTTGTAGGTAATCTTTCAAGTGAGAACACTCATTTACCTAGCGATGTTCAGAACATGATAATCAGGGCAGAATCGTTCGTTTATGATCTAGTACACTCCGTCCAAACCGCATTGGTGACAGTTGATACACTGGGAGTTCTAGAAACGCATTACGCCCAGTTTTTAACTTTGGGGGAAATAATTGAGGCCACTCAATCTAGGACGGATAAGGAAAAGACTGTCATTAGAACACCGGTTCGTACGTCTTTTCCACGACGTCTCCAAGAACTGAAGTCATTCTATACTCAGCGAGAGCAATTGACCTATTTTGTTGTTGGTCTTTGTCATTCCTTTGACCCAGGTAATTATTTTACATTTGTATGCATGCCTAAGAGACCGCATTTCTTGGATGGGTGTTGAATGAGTGGAAGATGAATGAATGAATGAATGAATGAATGAATGAATGAATGAATGAATGAATGAATGAATGAATGAATGAATGAATGAATGAATGAATGAATGGATTGATGAGAGTTGAATAGGTGGGTGGATTGATGGATAATAGATGGATGGATAGATTGATGGGAGATGACTGGGTGGGTGAATGAATGAATGGATGGAAGGGAGTTGAATGAGTGGATGGATCGATGGGAGATGAATGGACGGATGGATGGGAGTTGAATGGGTGGGTAGGTGAATGAATGGATGGATGCGAGTTGAATAGGTGGGTTTGTGAATAGATGGATGCATGAAGGCGAGTTAAATGGGTGGCTGGATAAATAGATGGATGGATGGATGAGATTTGAATGACTGGATGGATGGATGGGAGTTGAAAGAGGGGGTGAATGAAGGGATGGAAGGGAGTTGAATGAGTGGATGGATGAATAAATGGATGAATTGATTGGAGATGAATGGATGGGTAGGTGGATGAATAGATAAATGGATGGATGGGAGTTGAATGGTTGGATGGATGGATAAATGGATGGATGAGAATTGAGTGGGTGGGTGGATGAATGGATGGATGGATGGAAGGGAGTTGAATGAGTTGATGGGTTGGTAAATGCGTCAATGGATGATTTGATGACAAATACGTGACAAAAATTCTCATCTTAATATTTTCTTCACTTTTCTAGTGGACCAAAAACTTGCAATTCTGCGCGAAAAACTGAACAAAGATATTAGTCAACGACCCATTTGTGATTTGTGTATCGGAGGTGCGGGCGGCATTAGTGTGGTTTTCTTTGATCTGGATCCTGAAATATATAGAATGGTTTCAAAAGTTTACGAGATTCAAACTAGCCGTATATTCAACCAATTGTGGAAAGAATTCAGCGAAAAATTACAAGGCGAGATAGTGTCGATGGAACTTATCCTTGAGAGGATGTGGCCACCACTGCACGAGGAATTGACTACGATTAAACAACAGTTTCTTGATGGCGAAATGCAAATTAAACAAGTGCATAAGTATCTGAAGATGTTCAGAACAAATTACGATGAACTTCAAAAGGAATTTGAACTTTTTCTGACGAGTTTTAGAGATACAGATAAACTTCTAGAAGTTCAAAAACGCCAACTTTTCGACAGAATTCAGCAAGTAAAGGATTACAAAAAGCTGTTTAATGCTGGCGATGCGGCTCAGTCGATTATGTGGTTAAAGCAGAAGATGAAACTCAAGGGAGACTTTAGCCAGGTTGAAAGCATTGCTGAGGTAAGTGGAAGCTAGGGTTCTATTATCATTCCCCATACCTTTAAATGCACATGACACGAAAGTACAGTTGTGGTAATAGAAGCGTTCCGAAAAATGTTGAGCAGTTCATTTCCTAACTTTTACCAATTGATTTGATAAAGTCCTCGAAGAACTGCTAACTTCCTCGAAATGTTGGCAACTTCCTGGTATTAGCTTGGGAATTGACCAATCACGTTCTGCTTAGTAATTAAGTAACCAATAGGATGAAAACAGGAAGTGTAAAGTAGCTTGAATTAGCAATTTGTCAACGAACTTGATCGACTGTTTGACTCATCAAATGAATTGGTAGAACTTACGAAATGAATTGTTCAACTTTTTTGGAGCGCTTCTATCGCCACGACAGTAAGTCTGCCTTATTTGAAAGAACACTTAAAATAATAAAGTAACGTCTTTTGTAGTTTTTGGTCTTCTTCGTTTGTTTCTGAGATATCTCAGGTTGTTTGATATGTAAATGTCACATGTTCTGAAGGTTATATGTTTTTGCTATTATCAAAACAAATTTAATTCAAAGGAAGCATGCTTGTTTGTTTATTTGTTTGGAGATTAAAATTCGCTTCCACTTTCCATATATATATATATATATATATATATATATATATATATTAATAATAAATTTCACAAATACAAGGACGCGAGTGTTGTAAACAACTTGTGAAATGAATAAATAGTAAAAATCCCTTTGGGATATTGAGATGCTAATTAGTTACAAGCACTAGTGGTTGTACAGAAGAGTATACATCCACTGGTGGTTGTAACTAATTAGCATCATTGGTTTTAGTTTGTATGGGGTTTACAGGGGTATACATGTGACGTATTTCTGGAATTGGATTGGCTGCAAAACTCATGAATTAGTAATAAATTTCACAAATATATATATATATATATATATATATATATATATATATATATATATATATATATATATATATATATATATATATATATACAATAGTAGAGGATTAAAATTTTTTGAAAACTTACTCGTGTAAAAGTTTGATCCTATCGTCAACAATTTAATTATAGCTAAAACTCTTTTTTTTTATGTAGGTAATCCGAGGGAAGTCTAGCAGTCAACCTATCAAGTCTGTAAGCGCAGAACTTCTTAAAGCTGGTAAATCGCTGGAGATGATGACGAAGGAGAGAACAGATTGTCTAACAGCTTTTAGGAAGTGTTCCAATTTGGTAAAGTGGTTGGGGGAGAACTTAAAAGGTATTATGATTGCACTCTTTGATTATTTTATGTTACCTAAGGGGTCGGACAATTTAAATGAAATAAAAGAACGCAACATTGTCAGGACATGAAATGAAATGAAATGAAATGAAATGAAATGAAATAAAATGAAATGAAATGAAATGAAATGAAAGACCACGACATGTCTTGTCAGGACATGAAATGAAATGAAATGAAAGAACACGACATGTCTTGTCAGGACATGAAATGAAATGAAATGAAATGAAATGAAATGAAGTGAAATGAAATGAAATGAAAGAACACGACATGTCTTTTCAGGACATGAGATGGAATGGAATGAAATGGAATGAAATGGAATGAAATGGAATGAAATGGAATGAAATGGAATGAAATGGAATGAAATGGAATGAAATGGAATGAAATGGAATGAAATGGAATGAAATGGAATGAAATGGAATGAAATGGCATGGAATGGAATGAAATGAAATGAAATGAAATGAAAGAACACGACATGTCTTTTCAGGACATGAGATGGAATGGAATGAAGTGGAATGAAGTGGAATGAAGTGGAATGAAGTGGAATGAAGTGGAATGAAGTGGAATGAAGTGGAATGAAGTGGAATGAAGTGGAATGAAGTGGAATGAAGTGGAATGAAGTGGAATGAAGTGGAATGAAGTGGAATGAAGTGGAATGGAATGAAATGGAATGAAATGGAATGAAGTGGAATGAAGTGGAATGAAGTGGAATGAAGTGGAATGAAGTGGAATGAAGTGGAATGAAGTGGAATGAAGTGGAATGAAGTGGAATGAAGTGGAATGAAGTGGAATGAAGTGGAATGAAGTGGAATGGAATGAAATGAAATGGAATGGAATGAAATGAAATGGAATGAAATGGAATGAAATGGAATGGAATGGAATGGAATGAAATGGAATAGATAGATAGATAGATAATCTTTATTTAACCACGCTAACACCGTCAGCAGATGCTGGTTTCCACAGTGGGCGTGTTTGAGATACAGGTATTACGCTAAATTACATACAAAATAGAATATCTACAAAGATTTACATAAATGTCTAGATAACAAATTTTCAGAACATAGTTAAGTATAATCATGGATAATATAATTAGATAATTTATAATTATAATCTATTATATTACCCATGGTTTAATATAGAGATAAATGTCACAGTTTAGTTACTTAGAGCAGAAGCAGCAATGTTTCGTTTGAATTGGTTGAGAGACTTGCTATTTTTAGTTTCTACTGACAGGGAGTTCCATATCGAGCCCCCATCATATAGAAAACTTTTCTTCATGTTATTTGTTCTCGGTTTTGGCAAACAAACATTAAGGTCACTGTTTCGAAGATTGTGATTTAGGACTTCTTCTCTGAAAGTGAATTGATTTTGTAGGCATTCTGGACCCATGTTGTTTAATATTTTGTACATCATTTTGGTTTTTGGTTTCATTCTTTGTGATTTTAGTGGTTCCCAATTTAACTCACTTAATATAGTATCTTGCTGTACTTCATTGGGCACATTTGTTATAATGCGAGCAGCTCTGTTATGAAGCTTTTGTAGACGTGTGGATTGAGTTTCTCCTAGCACATTTCAAACTTCACAGCAATAATCAAAGTAAGGTTGTATTATAGCATTATATATTGATAGAAGGGTTTTCAGATCAACAAATTCTTTTAGGCGCCGAAGAGCACCTAGACCTGATGTTATTTTTTTACAGACATTGTCAGTGTTATTTTTCCAGTTCAAATTTTCGTCGACATCTATGCCCAATGTTTTACTTTCAGTTACTTGTTTGACTGCTTTACCATCAATAGAAATATTTGGCTGACAATTTGATACTGTTTTCAATATTTGATTAGAACCAATTAATATGAATTCAGTTTTAGTTACATTTAGGTTTAGTTTGTTCGCTATTAGCCAATTTCGAAGGTTTTCTAGATCCGAGTTTACGACATTTTCAATTTCATTTATTGTTTTCCCAGCTGCTGTTATATTTGTATCATCAGCAAATAATCGAGCTTCAGTTTTGTTCAGGCATTTAGGGAGGTCATTTATGTAAATCAAAAAGAACAAAGGTCCTAAGATAGATCCTTGAGGTACACCACATTTTATATCTCGTTCAGATGAAACATATCCATTTACTTGACATTTTTGGGTGCGATCTGATAAATATGACGTTAATAATGTTAGAGCATCGCCTTTGATACTATAGAGTTCCATTTTTTGTAGGAGAATTTTATGGTCCACAGTATCAAATGCTTTCTTTAAATCAATTAAAACAACGAGGTTAAACATTTTTCTATCCATATTTAGATACCAACTATTTGTGCAGTCAAGTAGGGCAGTAGCAGTAGAATGATGCTTTCGAAAGCAAAATTGTTTCTCTGATAAAAGATTATTTTCAGAAAGATATTCATAGACTTGGTTGTATAAAATACGTTCCATAATTTTGCTTAGGATAGGTAAAACAGATATAGGTCTGTAATTTTCAGGTAAATTTTTCTTGCCGCTCTTGAAGATTGCGGTTACTTTTGCCATTTTCCATTCATGTGGAAAACTGCATAAAGTGATAGATTGGTTAAATATATATGTCAGTGAACTGGATATGATTGGTGCAGCAATTTTAATAATTTTACTAGAAATTTTATCAATGCCTGTGGCTTTTGAGCTCTGAAGCTGAGACAAGAGATGAAAGACATGGTTAAGAGGAACTGGGTCAAACGCAGTAAACTCAGATTTCGTTTTTTCGATATATTGTTGAAAACAGTTGCTGTTGTTCTGGTTAATTTTGTCAGCTAATTTTGATCCAATTTCCGAGAAGTAGTCATTAAAGTTTCTGCGAAATCACTTAAGTTTGTTACCTTTTTGTCATCGATAATCAGTTCATTTATATTTGCTTTTTTGTTTTGTTTGCCAAGTAAACTATTTATCGTTTTCCAAGCAGATTTAGGATTTTGACTTTCATTTTTAATTTTGTTTGAGAAATATTCTTGTTTTGCTTGTCGTATTTGAATGAAATGGAATGAAACGGAATGGAATTAAGTGAAGTGAAATGGAATGAAATGAAATTGACATATCTTGGAAATTAACGAACAAAATCATTTAAACATGTGCATGTGGATACAAACTACCAAACGGTATAACAACATTCTAGTTCTATTGTTACCACAGTAACTGGTTTACACCTCTGAATTCGTTTATCAAATATCTTCGTTTTCTCCCATAATAAGTTTTTCACCAACTTCAAACTTTTTTAAATTATTGTTAAAGTTGTGTTATTTGTTGGGCTTTAATATTTTCGCCACGCTTACGCATTTCTGCATGGTACATCTGTTGCTTACTTCCTGACTTTAAACTTTGGTTTCATATTGGTTAAGTCATTGGAAATGTGTCCAACTACTACCAACCCAAAGTGTGCCACCGGAGAGAAAACACATAATTTTGTTTTAGTAAGATAGAGGTTTGGAAACTATAGTGGTCTCTACGTGCAAAGTTTTAAGTTATTTTGTTGTTTAAGGTGGCTCTCTACGGTCATTTTAATAGTGGACTGGTAACGAGTATGGCGTCGGACATGCAAAAATAGCAATCTTGTCGAGTTGATATTCTGTCACGTCAGCAGCCATCAGAGCGATACAATTAAATGCTCGAATATTACACATTTGCTTCTGTAAAATTCTTTAACATTTTGACAGAACTTTTTGTAATCCATTAAGTTATAGCGAAAAATCTGTCGACCACTTTCCCTAATATTTTGCTGTCGTGTTCTATGTGGGGGGAAAAACTGAGCAGATGACAAATTTCTGAAATTTTGACCAAAGAAAACTGGAGATATTCGTCTAAATAGACGAAAACCGTGAAAATTTGACAAATTTCACGTCATTATTACCATGGTAACAGCAGATATTAGCACTATTCAACAAATACTTCAGAAGTGTGGTTCTCCTTCTACAGTTCAGTATACAGATAATAGTTATGTAATAATTATTTTAAAGACGGCAATAACCATAGACTATGACTGAACGTAACAAGCCATGGAAAAACTGAAACTCTAGGGAGCCACCTTAATTTCGAAATATGTCCAACATAAAACCTGAATGCAATGCCGATGTTATGCATAGACATCACTACTGCCTCATTTGTATACAACAAAAAATAAATAACTCGAGAACGGAAACCGATGTTGAAAAAGAGTTAACGCTATTCTTTATAATTTTTGAAGTCTTTTCAAACAGAACAGTCTTCATTGTAGTAGTTAGGCGCGCTTTAAATTCTTTTTGTATAATAAACAGATCAGCAAGAACTCAAGGTCTTCGTGGATTTAGCAATGATTTCGGCAGGAGAAAGTGACGTGGAAATAGATCGTATTTCTTTCATGCACACCAGTTGTCTTGGATTTGGCTCTTTGATTTTTGGTTTAAAACCAGAACATGGTTTTCAAGACTTGATGAGGCTGTGCGAACCGGTGTGGCAGGCTGTTGATGCAAATCCTACCCTTCCAGAGAAACTGGTGAGTTACTAACTTCTTATTATATGACTGAACCAGTGAACTATATATATACGTCCAGTCCATCACTTGACAGAAAAAGTGAGGAAATATTTTTGGACGTCAGTTTCAGGCCCCCTACGCTCGGCCGTTCTGCATGTCACTACTGCTTGAAGATAAAACACCACGAAATATAGAACTTTAGTGGTAACACAAGTTAGTTTAATACTTCAAGCACTTTGAGAAGCTTTAAAGAAGGCGCTAGTGACGTCCAATCGCTTCGTCGGTTAATGATAAAAAAAATTTCCGAAATGGGGGAAAACATCTGGAGAACAAAGTAACTAACACTTGTATCATCCGTGCGTTGTACTAGCACTAAACGGATCTTGTGTTGAGTAATCATGTGGTTACATGCTGGACAATAAGTTCGATATATAGTTGAAGAAAACGAGTGTCGAGACCTGACTAAATATAGCCAAAATGTGATTTAAAAACGTCACTTTAACAACATGAAACCGGACATGATATTTTACCCATTTGAACCGTGTTTTCTGGTAAGATGCAGGCTTTACCTTATACCGTGTGAAGCACTTGTTTTTTGGGTTTTTTCATATCTTGTGTAAAAATAGAAATTCGGTTGTTTTTGTGGTGGACCTTGGCTGTTCTAGGTTTTCGTAAACAAAATTTGCTGTATATGGCCGCGTAGGGGCCTGGAACTGACGTCCAAAAATGCCTCACTTTCCCCCCTCACTTTTTGATTGGCAGTCAGCTTTCCAGGTTTACATAGAGTTGACTGGGCTGAATTTGTTTCCTGGTTATTGCGCTGAATAGCGCAGATTGAGATGTCCGAAAAAGGCGGTAATGTTCTCCCGACATTGGAAGGGCATTACGCCTTTAATCACCTGCATGTTTTGGCGGGAAAAATTCTAAGTTGATTTAAATGGAAATAGAAGAGAATTAGACATTTTCGTTGGACAATTCTGATCAACAATATGTCCTGGAACATTCTATAAAAACTATTTATTTAAAAGCCAGAAAATGAATGCTTGGCAGGTTTAGACTTAAATCGAAACAAACAAGCTCAAAAGTAAGATAAAACAAATGAACAAGAAACCATATAATAAATTCCTTATTGACCTCATTTGTATGATCGGTTTGAATCAAAGTTGATATAATCGAGGTACTTTATACACTTGTCGACTGGCGCCGAGGGAAACATCGAGTTTTTGGGACACGAAGGCGTCAATGTCACCCGAGGACTTTAGCCCGAGGTCACCCAATGTCACCCGAGGGACCGTAAAACACGATGTTCCTCGAGGCAAAGTTAACAAGCGTTTTGTTATATACCAAAGACTTTTAAAATACAAAATACTAAACTGACTCGAAACTTACTTGCAAAAGGCAAAAAGACTTACCAATACGCTTTGACTTTGTTTTCGTAATTTCAATTCAACTGAACAAATACACTAGACTCAAGAAGTAAAAAGAACAGCTTTAAATTTCTTCAGGTTTTTTTCAGACCTTCTTTGAAGATATGTATAGCTATTCTTTATTTTAGAAATGGACTATTTCGTACCAAACAAGCTCGAAACAAGCTCTTGTTTTGAAAATGCTCCGAAGAGTCCAAAGTTCTTGATCTGATGCAATAATCATTGTGTATTTACGTGAACAACGCACGATTAAAGCTGACGTCAGAGGGAAACAGTCCAATGTTTTCCTCGACAGAAAGAAACTTTGAGTTTGTTGAACAACACGTGAGCATGATTTGACCAATAAGATTTCATCTTTGGCGAACGAAAGTTTTTGGCATATAACAATACGTTTTGTTTTACTTGATGCATTACCAGTATTCATATTACTTACTCCACTGCATTTGATCTTTGAAGGAATATACAAATCGTCATTTGTCGTGGTTGGAACAAATCAAAGAATCACATGGTTCCGTTGCCCTGACTACGTTGATGCAAGTTGAGGCGATCAATTCGTCTGGTGTGTACCACATCGCTGACCCTGAATTCTCAAAGTTTAGAAAAAATAAAAATGGAAATGGGGTTGATGGAGTGTGCTTGGAAAACACAATCTGCCTTGTGGTTCCTGGAGATGAGGAAACGAAACGAGAAACAAAGATTTATAGCTTGGAAGAAGTGAAAGATGTGCAAAGTAAACTGATGTTGATTGCTGGCAAAGCAGAGAGTGGCAAGGAAGAAGTTGACCAGTTTGTCGAGGTCTGTTCCACTGAATACAATGATCTTTTTTTTCGTTTGTTCTGTTTGTTTGTTTGTTTGTTTGTTTGTTTGTTTGTTTGTTTGTTTGTTTGTTTGTTTGTTTTGTTTTGTTTTGTTTTGTTTTTTGTTTGTTTGTTTGTTTGTTTGTTTGTTTGTTTGTTTGTTTGTTTGTTTGTTTGTTTGTTTGTCTGTCTGTCTGTCTGTCTGCCTGCCTGCCTGCCTGCCTGCCTGCCTGCCTGCCTGTTTGTTTGTTTGTTTGTTTGTTTGTTTGTTTGTTTGTTTGTTTGTGTGTTTGTTTGTGTGTTTGTTTGTGTGTTTGTTTCTTTGTTCGTGCGTCCGTCCGTCCGTCCGTCCGTCCGTCCGTCCGTCCGTCCGTTCGTTTTTGTTTGTTTGTTTGTTTGTTTGTTTGTTTGTTTGTTTGTTTGTTTGTTCGTTCGTTCGTTCGTTCGTTCGTTCGTTCGTTCGTTCGTTCGTTCGTTCGTTCGTTCGTTCGTTCGTTCGTTCGTTCGTTCGTTCGTTCGTTCGTTCGTTCGTTCGTTCGTTCGCTCGCTCGCTCGCTCGCTCGCTCGCTCGCTCGCTCGCTCGTTCGTTCGTTCGTTCGTTCGTTCGTTCGTTCGTTCGTTCGTTCGTTCGTTCGTTCGTTCGTTCCTTTGCTCGTTTGTTTTGTGTTAGTTTTTTTCTCGTTTGTTTGCCCTTCCTTCCTTCCTTCCTTCCTTCCTTCCTTCCTTCCTTCCTTCCTTCCTTCCTTCCTTCCTTCCTTCCTTCCTTCCTTCCTTCCCTCCCTCCCTCCCTCCCTCCCTCCCTCCCTCCCTCCCTCCCTCCCTCCCTTCCTTCCTTCCTTCCTTCCTTCCTTCTTTCCTTCCTTCCTTCCTTCCTTCCTTCCTTCCTTCCTGCCTTTGTTTCTTTCTCCTTCCTTTTCTGATCCTTTCTGCTTATCAGTCTATTTCTCCCATTACTAGCTTTTCTCTATGGTTTTTGTTTCGCAGATCTTCGAAGGTGTGCTTCGTATTGGAAGTTTATACGTACAGCTGTGCGAAGTTGGCGAGATCAACTACTTGACGTGGAAAATAAAATTGGAGAGCAGCAAATCGTCAAACAGAAGAGAGCAGCTTCTTCAAGAAATAGGTAACACCTGTTCAAAAATGGAGAATGATTTAAAAGAGTGGAAGGAACATATCGTCAACAACAGAATGGACTGTTATTCATTAAACCATTTCACAATGAAGCAAATCCTAAGACTACGTAAAGACCTGGCTTTGGCTTGTACTGGCCAACGTGCAGTAGACGAGCTTTCGTTACAAACCTTTATGTTGCTCGAAAGCGTTTGCAAAGATGTGGATCCTCTAAGCCTGGCGAATGCCTTGGAAACTGTTGTACCAGAACAGGCAGTATTCATGACTGAGAGAGGTCTACCTGACGATCAGAACTATTTCGAAAACGAAGAAGACCAACCGGAAGCAGAGGCAGAAGAGGCGCCTTTAATAGCACCAGCCGAGCTTCGTCCCCGACTAACGAAACGAAAAAATTCGTTGGAAACCTTCCACAGCGTTAGAGAGACTCTGGAAGGGATGGGCTACGATGAAGATGTCATTATTGCGTCTTTGCGAGCTTGTGGGCGAGACGCTTTGGAAGAAGAATTCGTGTTGTGGGTCGTCAATAATGAACAGGATGAGGACAGTATTGGTGTTTTGTATCAAGAGGCTTTGGATGATCCAGGACTTTCCGATATACTCGGACAATTTATGGATATGGATAATGATGAATTCGAATACATGGATGATGAACAACAAGATTCTTTGGCATCATCGAAAAGGTAAAATAACGAATTTCTTTTCAATGCAGCTGTACTCAAGAACCCTAACAATGCCATTGTCTCCAACTCTGAAATAGCCGTGGTTATTTAAAGTGTCTGTATATGAAGCGAAAAACGTGTCAGTCTGTTTTCGTTTTAATGAACATGCAGACAAGCGTGGCGGGAACGTTCACTGAAAATTTCAAGAGAATCTGGTGTATAGTTCTTGAGCTATGAACTCTCAAGCTTTGCCATGGCTACGTTACTTCTGGAGAAATTTGGGCTTTTCGATAGAAACTTAAGGTCGTCGTTACGGTTTGCAGGGATATTTCGGTGAAGCGCGCCCAGTTCGTCAGAATTTATGCCACAAAAATAAAATAGATATCGTTAGAAAGCTATTAATTTGTAGAATACGATGTTGTCTTTGATTTTGCGATAAACACAAACCAATAATAGTTGTGAATTTTTTAATATGAACCAGAGGGCTTCACTCGGGGCGACTCAAGTAAAAAGCGTTTTATTTTGTTTTTGGCAGTTTAATTCGGAGATAAATTTCCAGCAAAACGGTATCAGCGTTTTTTGATATGTCGAATTTTGCAGATTTTATTGACGACCAAAGTTGAAAATGCAGTTTTTCGACCAACATTCGGACAAAATAAGTCATAAAATCGAAACCAGGCAATAAATAGAAAAGCGTTGACACTATTTTGCTGGAAATCTATCTCGGAATCGAACTGCGGAAAACCTTTTTGAACAAAATGAAACGCTTTGTTCTTACGTCGCTCCGCGCGAGTTTGGTTTTATTTAAAAAATTCGCAACCTTTATTGGCTTGTGTTTATCGCAAAATCAAAGACAGCATTGTATTCCACAAATTAATAGCTTTCTAGCGATATCTATTCTATTTTTGTAGCATAAATTCTGACCAATTAAGAGCGCTTTACAGAAATGACCCTGCAAACCTTAACGAAGACCTTAATGCCTTGTGACGTACCGAGATGGATCATTGATGGTAAAATCCGTTCTTACGCATAGTTGTCTGTTCGTGTAATGAGGCATTGTTACCAAGAGTGAATTTTTCCATGAATGAAATAAGCATGGGAAATTTTTAGAGTTTATAGCTCGAAGACTGTGCAGCGGATTCTCCTGGAAATTTGGTGAATTTTCCTGCTATGCTCCTCTGTTACTTAAAACAAAAGAAAGTGCCGACGAGTTTTTAAATTTATAGACACTTTAATCCCGCGTCTGTATGTGTTATAGCTGAGTTGTTAGTTGTTTGTGATAACTGAAATACTATGTTACTAAATCTCTTAATTATAGTGAGTTACCTGAGGAGAAACCCACTCCTGTGTTACATGAGACGTACGTGAACAACGACCAAGATACTTACCTTACATTGCTTACATTGAGTGCTGTTTTAGAGAGACTATCTCGGTCAGGTAAGTTGATTTAAGAAGGGGTTTTACGGTTATTACTCGGGCTACCTGTGGTAGACCGAGTCTAGGTTTCGGCTCGGTTTTTGTTTTGTTTTTGTTTTTCCTTGGATGTCACGATCTTGCATTGTTGCACTTTTTACTTCCGCTAATATTCATACTTCCGGTGAGTTATTAGCCGTGGGACTGAGTGAGGCTGTGAGGCATGTTGTAAGTTCTTTGCTCCTTTCGCTTTTGGAGTTGGACAAAAAGTTGAACAGCTTTGCCTTTTGATCAAGGTGTTCTTACACATTGTTAGTAGATTTCAAAATAGACTGACTGACTTTGTAATTTAACAGTGATCAGATGTGGCTGACAACTGCCTTGATCGTAACTATGTTCACCAATGTGAAGTATATGCACCACATCCAGTCTTCGATCTGATCTTCCTCGGCCCACTCCCACCTTTTCTAGCGCGGTATAGAGCCTCTGCGGAGGCCGAGAGGCCTTCGATTCAGCCTTCGATTTTGTGATTGCTGCAATAACACTAGATAAAATATTAGCTAGACAATATTAGCTAGATAAAATATCAGCTAGACTTCTTCGTGAATGCCCTGATTTGATTTCAGATTCTCTCAGTATAATTTTTGACCGCTCCATTATCACGGGTATATTTCCCAATGATTGGAAATGTTCAAAGGTTATACCATTATTTAAACAGGGGGAACGTAAGGATCTCAATAACTATCGGCCAATATCTATTATTCCTGTTGTGGCAAAAGTTTTTGAGAGGATTATTTACGAACAAATCAATGTTTTTCTTACGGAAAACAACTTACTTTCAAATAGTCAATCAGGATTCCGAAGTCTACATTCCACAGTCACTGCTCTTCTTGAAGTCACTAATGACTGGGCGTTCAACATTGACCATGGTAACGTGAACGCAGTAGTCTTCTTAGACCTCAAAAAAGCGTTTGACACCGTAGATCATGGAATTTTATTATCAAAATTAAATGCATATGGTATACGAGGTGTTGCGAGTGAATGGTTCAAATCTTACCTAAATGGTCGTAACCAAAAATGCTTCGTGAACGGTTCTCTTTAACCGAACCGTTCATTGTCCTGTGGTATCCCGCAGGGGACTATTTTAGGGCCATTGCTGTTTTTAATTTATATAAATGACCTACCCAATTGCCTCAATCATTCCCAGGCACGTATGTATGCAGATGACACTCATTTGACGTTAGCAAGTAATAACGTTTTTGAGATTGATCAGAATCTGAACCAGGATCTTGCTGGCGTAAATGAGTGGCTTACTGCAAACAAGCTTACTCTAAATCAATCCAAGACGGAATTTATGTTGATTGGTTCTAGGCAAAGGTTATCTACGTTTAACTCATCACCATCGTTGCAAATTGATGGGGTCCCTGTCAATCAGGTTTCCCATGTAAAATCTTTAGGTGTACAAATTGATGAGAATCTGTCTTGGAGTGTACATATTAGTGGGCTAATCAAAAAGATTGCGTCAGGGGTTGGAGCTATAAAACGTGTGCGACCTTTTGTCCCATTTACGACGCTACAGTATATTTTCAATTCGCTAGTACAACCACTTTTTAACTATTGTTGCGTCGTTTGGGATAATTGTAACAAAACCTATGCTGATAAGCTTCAAAAGTTGCAAAATCGTGCAGCTAGAGTGTTAACATCCTCTAGCTATGAGACTGCTGCTGATTCTCTACTAGAGAAGCTTGGCTGGAAGAAACTCGATACCCAGCGCAGGTTTGAAAAAGCTGTTATGGTCTACAAATCAATTAATGGGCTCGCTCCTGATTATTTGCGTCCCATGTTCACAGACCGCAGCAGCGTCACGAACTATTTATTGAGAGACACTGAAGGCAAACTGGCTGTTCCAAAGCCACGGACTAACTATCTAAAGAATAGCTTTGGTTATAGTGGTGCGGTGCTTTGGAATAGCCTTCCTACTGAGCTACGCAAGACGAACAATCTAAGCGAGTTTAAATCGGGCTGCAGTGGGTATTTTAAATAATTGATATTTTAGTTAATAATATTGCACGCCACTTATGGAAAGCAGGTATTTTTATTTTTATAATTAGTTGTATTTAGTAGTAATTTGTTAATATTTGTAAACTTTTGTAACTAGTTAGTGTCCTTGTAATTAGACCTTGCATGCATGTAAATCCTGATAAGTTCACCGTGGGTAAATAAAATAACTAACTAATCAGTATCGTTTACCCAAGCACCTCCGCACTTTGACAGTAGCCCGAGTTTATAATAGAAGACTTGCGCGTGCATATCCAAACAGCAGAGTGATTATTCTGTCACCATACTGCTACAATGGCGCCGAAAAAGGTGGCAGCTGTACATTTAACCATTATGTTTTGCGACCTTAAGATTACCGTATACCTTCAGAAGCGATCAGGCGAATACATTTTCGAAAATGTTTTTTGGACTATGTTAATTAAGGTCTCGAGCAAAACTTTCATGAAAAAAATATGAGAACCGAACCAACAAAAAACACGAGCCGCTAGACGAGTGTTTGTAACTTTTCGGAAGTCGAGCAACTTCCCAAGTGTTTGGATCAGAGTATCCTACACGGAAAATCATTTGGTATTTCTTTTATAAAATAACTGACTTTAAGAAAACGGTATATTTAGTCGAAAAAACATGATGAAAATACAAATTCTATCGAAATTCGTCAACTATTAACACTTTGGTGACTCGACAACCAATCACATTTTCACTTTTGACACTTTGATGACGGAACGGAACTGCAGGCGAAATGGAGAAGACGAGAAGTTGACAAGCCGAAACATTTTTTGGCTTTGTTTTGCCGAATTAAACGGAGAAAAAATTAAGTAAAAAGTCTACTCTGATTGAATATCAAAAGGCAGTGAAAAGTATTTGCAACTACCGTAGTCAGCCATCTCAGCGTCTGGATCATGTTTTACGGCCAACGATGTTTTAACATCGTTGGCCGTAAAAAAACTACTCAGTGTGCATGAAACGATCTAAAACTCCGAAAAAGAAAAGCAGCTTTTTCATAGGGAATATTCAGTTTGGATTTATGTTGAGAGCTCGTGGACATTTTGCTCTATATAGATAGTTAGGTTTTTTTACCAAGTGAGTTTATCAGGCAAGAATACAAGAGGTATTTATGCACAATTTTATTTCGTTAAGCTAAGTCGCTTTTAAAACGTGAACTGATCACACCTTTTTCCTCTGTTTTCATAAGCACAAATCACCGTGTTTTTTTCCTACGAGTTGAGCATTTGTTGAGCTTGTTTTTTTGGGTTTTTTGTCAAAGCTTCTCACAGTTTCACAGTTATACAAAGCCCTTTCACATTCCTTTTTTTTTTGTTTATGGCTATAATATACGTTGTTTATTTCAACCTTTTTTGCTTTCATATAAAATACGAGAAAAGTGCTTTCGGTTTCCCTGTTCGGATACTCTGATCCTGCACGGTTTTGGGGGAATTGGATAATTCCGAAAGCTTTTACTTCGGGCTGTTTTCTGTCAATTTACAAAATGTTGCATAACGTTTCACCAGAATCAAATATCGAAAAACACCAACACTGTTTTTGGCGTTGACAACAACAACGATCTTTTGTTTTTGTTGAGTCTATGACGTCATAAGTTCTCCTCGACTCATTCTTCTCAAACCCGCCCAATATAATACGGCCCTCTAAAATACAAACTTCGCACGTAAAATACAACTTTCAATTTGAGAATTTCGAAATGAAACTTTGCTCAATTACTAACTACCATAATATCTTTAGGACTATGCGGAAACATCACCAAAAATATTTCCATTAGAAAACCACTTTAAAGCTTTAATTTGATGTAGGGGTTAAGGTATCTGCGACGTAATGCGGACGTCCTTTAAACGAACCTTAAATCAGCCCAAGCAACAGCTAGACATCGCTCTAACGTTAATTAAGGAAGCAAGTACTCTTCTGAGTAATAGAGAGCTTAAGCAAATACAATGCGAACGTCAAGGACAACGTCCTTAATACAATAGAATTTTTTGCACCCAACAAAGAAAATGAATAATTTTTAGTCCTAAGAGTAATCCTAACGCCAAGCCCCTTCAGGACGACGTTAACTCGTGAAATGGCGAAACCTGTTAGTTGAGTTTGACTTCAAACTATGCGACAGAATCCTTTTAGAACTCTAAAGCTTTTGGATGTTGAAAAACATAGTTTAAATATTAAAGTGCCAATGCAACGAAATTTCACCCCAGTTTTTTATGATTGCATTTTAAAGAACACTTAAAATGACAAAGTAACATCTTTCGTAGAATTTCGTTTCCTTGCTTCATACTTGAGATATTCAGGTTTGTTTGATATTTAAATGAAAAACTTATTACATCACAGTGCATAATGACTTTTTGAAAGAGCGTCAATTTTAGGATGGTCCAAATATTTTACACAGTGACTAGTCATGGCTATATACATACATGTAAGTGCACATTTTTATTAAGTACTTTCGATATGTACTCTCAAAGAAAATCGTACTTTTAGTAAAAAGTCATTATACAGTGTGGATGTTATAAGTATGACATTTGCATATCAAACAAACCTGAATTGATCTCAACAACGAAGCAAGGAAACGAAATTCTACAAAAGATGTTACTTTGTTATTTTAAGTGTTCTTTCAAATGCAATCATAAAAAACGAGTGGAATTTCGTGGCATAGACACTTTAAATACTAGGTACTGTTAAGCTCTCAATAATGAAGCTGGGAAGAGACTCGAAAGACTGGAATTAGGGTCTTCTTGAATGATTTTTTTAGCCTTATATACTATAAAACGTTTTGTTTGTTCCTTGCAGAAACAGTTGCACTCCAAAGAAAGTTCCCCACGCATTTGAAAGAAGGCGAACCGAATTTATTACTTGTTCCAAAAAGTACGTCATGAAATATTTTTGCTTTTGTATATTTTTGCTGTTTAAGCTAACTAAAATTTTTAAATTTGATAACTATAAATAATGTAGAGAGCAGAGTACAGCTGGCCTGCGGTTCCTGTAGACCAATGACTTTCTTTCAGAGTACAGCTGGACTGCGGTTCCTGTAGACCAATGACTATCTTTCAATGACTATTGCCAAGCTATAAGATTGTCGAAATATCTTCCCTTCTAACCAGCGACAAGCATTACTTCAGTCGAAGAATAAGAGTATCTATTGAAGTTTTAAGAAATTGTAGGATGTCACACGAGAGTCAGCCATTGTATAGCGCTTGGTTAGCTCTCTTTGACCAACTATCTTGAATTATGTGATTTCAATTAATTTTAGCCAAATTATTTCGAAGCAATTAAGGGGGTGTTTGCATGAGGCTGGCCTCAACTCGGACCGGTCTGAATTTGGCATTTCGGTTTTTGTTTACATGAGGCCGACCATGAAACTATATAGGCTTGGTTTCGCTGTTACTCCAAGATTTGTGTCAATTGCCTTCAGCTCGTGACCGCTGGAGAATCATTATTTTATGTGGATTTGACAGCAATCTCATTTAAAACAACGTGATTGGGTTTGAGAGGTGAAAGTGCTTCAGTTCGGTCTAGCAGCCGACCTGAGATTAGCTCGGTGGCGTGACTGAATCTCAGGCCAGACTCATGGAAACGATCTATAGTAAAAACACTACAACCGATCCGAAATCAGTCCGGTCTGTGTTCGGGCCGGCCTCATTTAAACACCCTCTAAGTATGTGGGTGTGTTTTCCCCACAACAAAGAACATGTATAATTTTCAACTGATTATTTTTTATGATAGCAACGATATATAACTTCTCTGATAAGTCATTATGCATATGTCGTCAAAATGTTTAATTTGCATAAACAACTTGAAAGATCTTAACAACGAAGCAAGAAGACAAAAAAAACGGGAAAAGATGCGACTTTATTATTTTAAGATCTTCATTAAGGTCGGTAAAGCGCTCTCAATTCGTCAGAATTTATGCTACAAAAATAAAATAGATATCGTTAGAAAGCTATGTTAATTTATAGAATGCAATGTTGTATTTGATTTTGCGATAAACACAAACCAATAATAGTTGCAATTTTTTCAGGTAAAACCAGAGTTTCACTCGGGGCGATTTAAGAACTTCTTTCGGAGTTCGATTCCGAGATATCGGTATCAGTGGAGTTTTTTCTTTGTTGCCTGATTTCGATTTTATGACTTATTTTGTCCGAATGCTGGACGAAAAACTGTATTTCTAACTTTGATCGTCAAAAAAATCTGCAAAGTTCGACATACAAAAAAACACTGACGCCGTTTTGCTGGAAATTTATTTCGGAATTAAACTGCAAAAAAAGATTTTAAACAAAATAAAACACTTTTTACTTGATTCGCCCCGAGTGAAGCCGTCTGGTTTTAATTAAAAAAATTCACAACTATTATTGGTTTGTGTTTATCGCAAAATCAAAGACAACATTGTATCCTACAAATTAATAGCTTTCTAACGATATTTTATTTGTGGCACTTTAAGGTGAAAGTACACTTTTAATTATTGCAGGTGAAGTATTTGCATGTGTTTTAACTCTTTTCATGGGAGAGGGAAACCAAAGCTTGCCAACTGACGAAGAAGTCATCGTCTGCGACGAAAAGACAACCGCTGAAGAGGTGTGATAAGTTATTATATTATTAAGTCGGGTTTTAATGTTATTCATGAGGTTTTACATCGCATACATTCTTAAAGGGAACAAGTTACGTTTAAATAAAACTCCTTTAATATGTTTGTGAAAATGTTAATAGTTTTAATATCAGTTCAAAATTGACGCTATGACGTCAATATTGAAAAGAAAATTAATTCTGCTGTACATCAAAATTGAGCCGCTATACACCGTATTCATAAAGATGGCCGCCAATTTATAATCTTTTATATGCATCTAAATTAGCTTTTCCGGCCTCGTTTCTGTGTAAAGCTTCTTTTCAATTATAAACACAAGAACGAGGTTTGAAAGGCTAATTTAAATACACATAAAAGAATATAAATTGAGTCATCTTTATGAATACGGTGTATTCTCAAAACGGCGGCATAAAAATACCGAGAATCAGATTTTTATCAATTATTGGACGAGTCTGAGCAAAATATCATGATTTGTCAGTAGCGAGCTACCAGTTATTTGCGGAAGCCGAAGGCAAATAACTGGTGGCGAGACACTGACAAATCATTATATTTTGCGATTGACGAGTTCAATAATTGTTTTATTGTTCATAAAACTTACTTATTCGTAAAACTAAGTCTTGCTTTTTATCTCACTAAATCTTCCTTTTAAATATTTCTTTTCTGAAGTATTATTGTCGCTTGTCCTTGCTTCCAAATACTCTGGATGTCTTCCTCGGACATCTGAGGAAAACTGGCCGCCATGCTTACGAAAATTATTTGCAGCAACTATCGTTAGTGCGCATGCTCTGCAAATTATTTGCAGCGGAAAATTTTTGCACTTAGTTATTTGCAGGTTCAATTTATTTTTTGACTGAAGTTTCCCTTTAAAAGCCGGGTATTATTAATATACGTACCTCATTAATAGTAATGAGGTATTTATTCAGTAGTTGTAGTCAGGCATTGCGTTTATTCTTACGCAATGTGATTGGCTCCTCAATCTCGGGATATCCTTCACTATTCACCTGTGGGAAAAAACCCAAAATGGAGGCTAGTTTTTCTTTGTTTACAGAGAAGGAGATTTTGTTGATAAACAAAGCTGATAGAATAGAATAATAGGTAATGGAAGGGGAACTGTATAGGAAAGTTACGAAACTGGAAACGATGTTTGCACAACTTGCTATGATAATTATAAGTGGCTGATGCACCTAACAGGTGGTCCCACATGGCTAACATCAGACAGCTGAACTTAAGTGATATTATACTATTGTTTAATTTCAGCAATAGGTGATTAGCCGCTTATAGGTGTTAATTACCACAGCGAGTTCTGCAAACATCGTTTCCTGTTTCATAACATCGTTTTAAGTTTCCTATGATAGAATAGAATAGAATAGAATAATTTATTTAACCACGTTTCGCTTATGAGCCATTAAAGCTCGTTGAAAATACGATACATCACATCACATCACATCACATCACATCACATCACATCACATCACATCACATCACATCACATCACATCACATCACATCACATCACATCACATCACATCACATCACATCACATCACATTACATTTATATAATAAATATTTGAAAAATTCAAAAATATAGATAGTATTGCTAAAATACAACACTGTTTAGCTTGCTTCTACATTCATTAAAGTTTATGGATTGACGAACATCCAGAGGAAGATTATTCCAATACTTAGTAACTATCCACATTAAGTTAATTGTGCTGACTAAGAATTGTGCCATTACCTCTTAAATTATAATCAGATATTCGAAAATTAGAGAAATCGCCAATATACCGAGGTCCATTACGTAAATACACTTATATAGTAATGATTTCGAACACGAGAAAAGTGAACAAAATTAAGTAGAAATGTGTCCACAAGTATGTTTCTTTAAAATGTTCTAAGCATTAATATATTCAAAATTTTTAATCACTGTTTTGTCGACAAATACCGAGTATGCCAAGTTGCTAACGGTCCTGTCTTAGTGTCTTTGTATTTGTATTTGCTAAAACAAATATTCACCTCAGTGAGGAGAATAAATATCCAGCGCTATTCACCTCTACTTCAGTGAATAATTGTTAATTTTTTTTCTTCATTTCTAGATTGAGTTGCTTTGGAGACGTGCTGTCGTGGACAAGAACAACTTGTTGTTTTGTCTCGCTAACGCTGATCTTCTCGATTACGATGTCAGTCAACAAGCAATTCGTGCTCTGGATCGGATAACACAAGGCGAATCCCGTAAGTAATGTACCATAATTGCTGTTTCCCTTATTCTTCGCCTATCTCGAGTAAGTTACGCTCAATCCGTTGGTAGCAGCAGCGTCCAAAACAAGAGGCAAGCTTCTGATGCGCAACATAAATCAATTATTTATTACTGATGTGGGACTAATATTGAATCAATGCGCATGCACACACTCCATGGTCTCCCACATTTTGTAATCGACATGTTTCTTTCAGAACTTCTTAACTATAGTTAGAAAGTGCTTTGCTTTGGCCCGAGGGCAGTGTATTGATTAAAACTCAAAAGAAAATTCTCAGTGAATAAAAAGAAATAAATTTGTCTTTTTTAAATTTTTTATTTCACTTCTGTTTTTACTCTGAATATGCTAGTTCATCTTAAACTTATTAATAATTTATGAAAAACACAAAGGAAATCAGATTGTTGGTGTTTATAAATACCCTGTTAATTTTGTCCACCTATAATAGTCAGGATATTTTTTAACAAAGTCATAAATTTTCAGAGCCAGACTTGTACAGTTGTCGAGGTTAATTTTTGTTCAGTGACAATGTTATATGGTTGAACTGTGTTTTAGATTATCGCGTGGTAGTGATTTGCAGCCTTGAAAATGAAGATAGATCCAACATGGTTGCTTCTTTGGACCAGTTTCGTCGCCAGTTTCCACCTTTGACGTCATTGGCGAGCATTCAAGGTTATCTCAAAAGACAACTTGAAGCTTCAAGAGAACATAAGCTGATTGATGGAGTACACTGGCAGCCAGCTTCGACTGTCGACAAAAATCGGTGAGTCACATTACTGTGGCAATATATTGCAAGTCGTTATATGGTTATATAAATCGGAACGTTAGTAATTATGTTTCTTTCGTAGACCACTCCCGTACTCGGCTCGGTCAAACCTCTAGTGACATTCTTCAAGTCCCTCTCTGTAAAACTACTGTTAAGATCTGGAACACTAGCTATATGTAAACTAATGCCTACTGATCGTTTTCCCAGCCCTATTTCCTTTAAATGTTATCGTAGGCGGTTTAGTTTTTGATGCAGAAATGAATTATGGTTGACCCGTGCATGATTGCCCTTGTCACAGAACATAATGTTCGTTCATTCGTTCCATCGCTCGCTTTCGCACTCACTAAATCACTTACTCGCATTCACTCACTCTCATCAAATCAATCAATCAATCAGTCATCACTCACTCGCATTCATTCACTCTCACTAAATCACTCACTCACGCAGGGCCACCGAGAGAAATTTTGGGCCCCTGGTCAAAAAATATTTATTGCCCCTCCGCACCAGATTTGTCGTTTTTTCCAGATTAGGTATGCTTGCTATTATATATGGATTTTCAGTTTATCATTAATATTTTGCTTTTCATTTTTATTGTACAAAAGTGGACATTTGACAATTAATTGTTTATGTCAAATTGTGTGTCAATGATAAAGGAAACCTGTGTTACTATGAGCAATTGCCCTATATCCACAATGAAAGTCCCACTGTATGTTAATGAAGAGAATTATAGATCCCAAAATGAAAATGGCAAAGTACCGGTGGTAAAAAGCTATTATGGCAGTAATGAAAAATCTATAAATGGCCCCTTGTTGGTGCATGATAAATCTGTAAAGAACCCCCGTATCATTATACTATAGCAGTAGCCATAAAGGGCCCGACACCAGTGATTATGTTAAAATAAAAGGCCCCCACGCCAGTGATATAGAGGGGCCCCATAACAGTGAGAAAAGCACTAGATTGTTATAACGTTAATTGATTATTATAAAATCGATTTTATTATTTGACAAATAAAATAATGTATAATTCCCTGGAAAATGGGGCCCCTTTGGCCATGGGCCCCTGGTCAAGGCTGACCCCCCTTCTCGTCAGGCCTGCACTCACTAAATTACTCACTCACCCACTTACACTCTCTCATTCACTCGCTCGCTCGCTCAGTCATTGTTCATTCGTTGATTTATTTTGGCATACACTTCTTCCTTCCATATTTAATTTTTTCTAGACTTTTAAAATTTATTTGGGTAGGTGCCTTGCATGGGCCTTAGAGTCCCATTCGCATCTTTCCCCTCTGGATCTTATTATTATACGTAATAGTATTAATGTTCTATTGTTAAGTATAAATGATCCAAATAAACTTGTTAAATTCATATAAGTAATGAAGATGTATGTAATTTATACAATATATTAGCAGCAGAGCTGTAAATCTTGTAAATCCCATACGAGGTTCCAGGTTCGATTTCTGTCTAGGGCTCAAACATTTTCTGAGTGTTTTCGATTGACGAACGTCTACCAGACGTCTGTTACAATACAAGCTCGCATGTGTACCACATGCACTACATATAAACGTATACATCTCATCATATTACAACAAGTGCTATTTACAATAGTCGTGTCTGTGTTGTATCGGATATACAAGCTCGACCCGAAAAATATAAGTACTAGAAATACATGAACGCAACAACCCTTCGCCCGCTTTATATGCATTTTTTAACCTTACTCCCCCTCCCCTAATTTCTGTTTTTTGTTGTATTAATGACACACAGATCAGAAAACATCCCAGAAAATTAGTTAGCATTGAGACACCGAAAGAACATGCAAAGTCAATATTGAAAACCCCCCAGAGATTAATCAAATGACAAATTTTCATGCAAAAATATATATAAACTGTGGCCAAGAAAAGACACAATGTCAACGTCCTAGCACACATTTCTAGGCAATATATTATTTATATTAATTTTCATTTTCAAGATTTCTTCCGTTTTAACTCAGCTAAACTGGTAAATACGAATCTCCTACCGTTAAACTTTCTTCTGCTTTTGTCACCACAAACACTGCCAATTCAGTCTACTCTTTTCGGATTGTTTTTCTCGTTCGAGGTTCGCGGTTTCTTTCTTTTTTCGTTGTTGACACATAAATATGACAAGGCACATCATTCAGTTCTCTTCATGATCTAAACAGCCGTTTGTTTCAAAATTTCTTCATCGTTCCCTCTCGAGTTATGTAGAATACACCAGAGCAAAATTCTTTACCGGCTTTGAACAGTTTCAGGACACATCCTTCTTCTTTCAGTTACATTTCGGTCGGCATCGTTTTCGGTCTTTATCGTATTAATTTTTAGGCTTTTTTCAGCGGTTTTAAGTCGTATTTATTGTTGTCTTTTTCTCGCTGCCACATCTCTTGTTAGCCTTCTTTCTTTGGTCTTTTTCCATAGTAATATTAATGCGCATTTTGGCTGAAACCATTTTTTCTGGCAAAGATTTCTTTCGTCATGATCGTTGAAAAACTATTTCGTAATCCAACCGAACTTATAAATTATAATTTGCTGACGTAAACTTAAATAATTTGAATAATTTAACAGCTTAGTTACCACTACCCTGCTATTCGAACTGCGCAAGTTGTGGATTTGATAACATATATACAAACAGGTTTCAGAATTGCTTTCAGTGAACTCCACGCACTCGACTCGAGATTAGCATCCTCACCGGGCTCCGGGCCTTCGGCCCTCCGCCCGGGCTCGGGGAATATATTTGTTTGGATTTAGTTAGAAAAGGTCAATTTCAATTCACTGTTTTAGAGTTGAGATACAGCCCCCGATATATTCTATATCAAATGATACAAGCACTAGTGGTTTGTATCAGATGTACAACTACTCATTAAACATTAATTTCTTTTGAATTTCTTTCATGAATTATTAATGAGTATTTTAAGTTATTTATAAACGAGAAGGAGTGTTTGATCCGATATCAAACACCGAAAAGTGTGTTGAAAAACCAAGGCGAAGCCGAGGTTTTTTAACCAAGTTCGAGGTGTTTTGATACCAGGTCAAACACAAATTTCGAGTGTATGATATCAGTATTTTAAGAGTAATTTGAGGTGAAAGTTGGCTTCATTTATGCAAGTGTTTGATCACATATACGTGTATGTGTCTATTTTTGAGCACACATACGTCTATACGGTCTCGCTACTGATTTTCTTGTTTGGATTCCCCTGTTGAAACACGACAAACGAGTTGTTGATATGGCGTCTCAATCGCGTGATTTCAGTTGGAAAATGCAATTAAAATGAACCCTCATGAAAGTGTAGCATTTATTCATTCATTTATGCAAGTGTTTGATCAGATATACGTCTATATGTCTATTTTTTATCACACATACGTCCATACGTCTCGGTCCTGATTTGTTTGTTTTATCTTATGAATTATTAATGAGTTTGAGAAGGGTAAAATTTTATCTAACGTCACAGCGGCCATATTGGTGTACCAAAACAAGGAAATGGCGGGAACTTAACGCTATTCTCATTCAGATATTACTTATTGTTTTACCTCCCCAATGGGTGAAAACGATCTATTGCTTATTACCTCCACCAGGAGGTTATGTTTTTACTTCTGTTTGTCTGTGAGTCTATTTGTCTACGAGTCTGTCTGTCACCAGGATATCTCACAAAATACTCTATAGGTTTTTGTGAAAGTTTGGTAAGAGATGTTGATCATAGATCAAGGACCAGCTCTTTCAATTTTGGTTGAATTTGGTTGAAATTTGGATGACGGAGACTGTCCGTGTAGAAAACATTCTTGATTGCGCTCATTATCCTTATTTTATGCAAACATTTTTGCATAATTTTGGTACGAGTGCAATCAAGCATTTTATTCTTACATGTGCAAGCCTACAGACCACTTGCACTTATTCCCTTGGTGGAGGACAAATGCCTATAAACTATAGAATTTTCATTCATTATTTCCTCTGTTGAACGTCGAAACTTTGAAGTTGTCCTCCAGATACAGTTTTGACGTCATCTGCAAGTGGTCTATAGTGAACCTGGTTAGCGGGATGGCTCGTTTTCTTTTTAAACATCATGGTTATTAGAATAACCCGGTCTGGTATAATAAGGTATATGCAGAGTGCTTTTTTGTTCATTTTTTTTTCAGTTTATCTGTGCGTGTGGTTCAGTCATCTCGGGCTGGTGTTGGGAAAAGCTTGGTAGTAAAACGCTTAACAAGAAAGCTACAAAATCTTCCAAACAACAAGAAACTCCGACGACATCTGGTGTCTTCACTTTGTCACGCCATTCCTGTCCATGGTGCATCAGTGGACTGTGATAAAGTGACACGTGCACTGTCAGCTCATGCTGTCAAACCGGATATTCCAGTTTCTCGAATATTTCATCTTGATATATCTCAGTCGGTTAGTATATTAAAAATATAGCAGTTAATATGTACAGTGGGTCAGCGGAATACGTCACGTTTGTATGCCATGCAAATACGATTTTAACCAATCTCGAGCCCACTATAGTCTCCCTGCTTTTTGTCAGCGTGTGAGCGCGGGGGAGACTCTGGGAGAATTTGATTTAATTACCCCTGAAATGAGGGGTTCCGGTTAAGCGCAGGTTCATAGCCTGAGTGCTGTGCTGAATGGGCGGTGTTTCATGAATTCGTTTCTATTTTTCTTTCGAATACTATACTGAGAAACCTGCATAAAATGTAGCTCAAATCCACGTTACAATTGTCGGAAAGAGACCGACACTGATGGTTTTGAGTGGGTTAATTTAATAAATTTAAAGTCTTCGTTAAGGTTTGCAGAGCCATTTCGACAAAGCTCTCTCAATTCGTCAGAATTTATGCCACAAAAATAACATAGATATCGTTAGAAAGCTATTAAATTGTAGAATACAGTGTTGTCTTTTATTTTGCAATAAACACAAACCAATAATACTTGTGAATTTTTAAACTAAAACCTGAGGGCTTCACTCGAGGAGACTCAAGTGAAAAGCGTTTTATTTTGTTTAAAATCTTTTTTTTTCAGTTTAATTCCGAGATACGTTTCCAGCAAAACAGTGTCAGCTGGTTTGGTTTTTTTTTGGAAAGAAAACATTTTTTTGGCAATTGGGTACCAAACTGATGTTTAACCTGGCTAGTACAAGCGTTAAACTGTCGGATTCTTTACTTGGCTTGCGTTGGGAATGTATTTGTTGACTTGCGAGAGCAATTAACCTGTTATAGATTGGTTCCTAACTAAACTCCATTATTTCGATTCTCAGGTAATCAAGGGACTGGATACTTTTCTCTTTAATTTGTTCATTTTGAGAACCATCAAAGACTCGAGTGGAAATGTTTGGAGAAGAAAGGCAACTGATATGTACGCTGTTGAAGTGACTACGGACAAAACTTTCTCAGCTTTGGCCAGCGACGAAACCTTATCCGACGAGAGCTATAGCCAGGTATATCAATTTACAGCTCTTCCATATTTTACATAGTTCTTGATGCATCTAGGCTTAAAATGTTCTATGATCAAAAATTCGACGTTATCTGTTTAGCCCTGTTTACCTGTCTGTCTGTCTGTCTGTCTGTCTGTCTGTCTGTCTGTCTGTCTGTCTGTCTGTCTGTCTGTCTGTCTGTCTGTCTGTCTGTCTGTCTGTCTGTCGGTCGGTCGGTCGGTCGGTCGGTCGGTCGGTCGGTCGGTCGGTCGGTCGGTCGGTCGGTCGGTCGGTCGGTCGGTCTGTCTGTCTGTCTGTCTGTCTGTCTGTCTGTTTGTCTGTCTGTCTGTCTGTCTGTCTGTCTGAATTCTTGAAATGTGTACACTCGAAATTTAAATGAGATGATCTAAGTCCTCATAAGACTTCCACAAAGATTTTATCATATTGCAAAATTTTAATATATTACAAATTAAATATTTGTACAGAGTACAAGAAAAAGACTGGCGACAAGCAAGTACTCTTTTTTGAAATTTTTGCCACAAATACGCTGCTTGACACCAAGAGAAACATTGTTCAACATGCAGCAGAGCCAGAAAGGTAAGAACTGAAAGACTAATTACCTAGTTGATATGAAACAAATTGTTGAAAGAATAGTTTTTTTCATTGCCATCTCGACTTTTCCCCAGCTTGCTTTAGTGTAATCTTCTAAATGTGCGCATAGAGCAGACAAAAATACATTGAGAGCCAAAATTTGGGGGTGATAGGGCATTTAATGGCTGAACTGAACTGAACTGAACTGAAGAGAAAGTAAAATATCAAATATTTGCTTGATTAACACGAGGGCGCCATGTTGGTCGATGACTTTGGACAACCAACATAGCGGAAAAAAATTCTAATGTTCAAGTAAAGCCGAATTTTAATTAACCTTTGAAAGCTATACTGTCGTCAGCATTATAATGCTTACTAGAAATACATAAATGCAACAACCCCTCGCCTGCTTTTATATGCTTTTTTAAATACACCCACCCACCTAACCTTCCAATTAAAATAAGCACTCCTGATATACAGCAAAACCAAATGATAATCCTCAGGATAATTACAGAATTTATGATTAGGATGACTAAAAGAAAGTTGAACATATCAAAGGAAAACTTACATATTTCATATTAAACTCTGGTTGTAAAAATATATTGTTTTTAGCCATTTAGGACAAGATTAAAAGTTAACAGCTCAAAAACTACATTTATAATAGGAGATAAAAACAACAGACAACCTTTCAGTCTGTATAATACAGGACAAAAGAAAATGGACAAAGCCTATGAGTATTTATGATAACTGATAAGTGCTTGCAATTAAGTCAATGAAAAACATCACGTCCACAGTAGCAAAGGGAAAGCACGAAAACGTGAAGCTGTATACTGCTTAATGGCCGGCAAAAAATTGAAAACAACATATTAAAGGGACAAGGTATAGTAACTGACGAGTGTCTATAAAAGGGTTCTATTTAAACGTCTTGGCGTTTACAGAATATATTAATGAATAAATGCTGATTACAATCAGCAAAATAAATAAATACAAATGTCCTGAGTGACCTGTGACCACAAACACTACAATTCAGATCGAGTTTTTGTTTACCTGCGTCACCATACGGCGTTTGGTTTCTTCAGGTTTTCTGGTTTCTCTTCAAGATATATTAAACCGGCTGTTTGTATCCTGCTTTTATTCGTTGTTCTGCTTCTTCCCGTTTAAAACGAAACTATTTGAAGCAATTTTGTTTCGCAAAATATGGAAATAACTAGAAGTTTGCTTCAAAGCTAGTCACCAGTGCCGAATTATTTTTACCGCGTGACACCCTACGACGTATATATACAAACTATTTCCAGATTTTGTCCCCCTTGCTTTTTATACACGCGTGTAAAGTGGACTCCACGCATGTCGAGATTAGCGCCCTCACCGGGCTCCGGCCCTTCGGCCCTACGCCCGGCTCGGGGATGAAACGAAATTTCACTTCAGGTTTTTAAGATTGTATTTGGAACAAAACTTCTTGAGTTATTGGCTATGCAATTGAGCAACAACGTCACACGTTACATGTGGGAGATAATGGAAAATCAGTCCTATTTTTGGATTGGTTTAACTACACGAAATCACATATTGCAGATGCAATCAGACCATACCCCAAGGAAAATTTCCAACGTTTGATTCAGTTTAGTCAAACCAGTCCAAAGATATGACTGATTTTCTGTTTTGTTCCGCATACAACGCATGACGTCATTGCTCAAATTGTATAGCCAATAACTCCAGAATGGGATAAGATTTTGAAAGGTATGTAAAAGCCATTTTTCATTATCTTAAGTGTTCTTCCACATACAATCTTAAAAAACTGAAGTGAAATTTCGTTCCTTAGGCAAAATTTAAAAGCTATAGTATAGGAAGGTTTTTGATTGGTTTTGGGGGCGATTACATGGACCGGGCTGGCCCTGTTAACCGACATGAAAATGTCCAATGTATAAATCGTTTTTATCCCGGTAAAGCGGGCTGAAAAACTGTTGAACTCGCTTCGATACGCGTTCGTTTACTTGACTGTGTGAATAAATAGTGCTGAAAGGAACTGAAATAGACTGACATCAGAACGTTGTTCGTGTGTTTCGTGCCCATAGCGAAGACTTAATAAATTAATTAGTCTTCGTGAGGACGCTTTCGTGAGTCAGCTAAGACCATTGAACTCTAAATAAACTGGAACGATAACTCGCTTGCACGTTTTGAAGCCAACATGGGGGCCGCCATGCACGTCAACCCCAGTCCCTTTTACTGTATAACCAAGAGAAAATGAAGCTGAATTTGGTGAACTGGGTTGCAAAAACAGCTTGAAATCAAAGAAAAACTAAACTTGTTAGCCACTTTTAGGCTTAATCAAATTCCAATATACCGTAGAGTAAGTGAACACTGACATGACGAGTAAAAACAAGGAAAACATTAAAAATATAAGCTCTCAAATGAAAGTCAACAATACGCAACCAAAATTGCCATTGGTTTGGACAAATATAAAGAAAATACATATGAAACCCAGGTTTAAAATGAAGAGGTTGTTTATAAAACAGTTGGGTTTTAAATTTCTCAATTTTCAATAAGAAAAACCCAACAAAATGCACTTTACCGCGTGTGTTATTACAGCTCTGGAATTACTCTTCGTAACGAAAAATGTCAGATTTAGCAATTCCACAACTGAAATTTGAGTTAAAGCTGTAATTTAGCATTATCTTATTACTAATTCTTGGCAAGACAACCTTCAAACGTTTGAGATAACAAAGAAAAATAAGAGAAACCTGCATTTTCCGTACGAGTTCGGACTCGAATTTTGCTTTTGTTTGGCAGATATTTCGTCATTCAATCCATTTTCGTGTGTAGAAATTCTTCAGGTACAAGGCCGATAAGCCCAATACATACTATCTTCTTCGTTATCATCTATAAAAAAACTTTAGGTCTAAAAAATGGTTGTTTTTTGCAGCGAGTTTTCAGTTTTTCATTGTGCCCTTCATAGGTTCTGTTGACGTCAGACGTTTAATGGCTGCCCCCAGTGGCCAGAAGTTTGACTTCACCCAATCATAGGGCCTGTCTTATGGATTTAGCGTTCCAGTTTATTTAGAGTCCAATGGCTAAGACTATAACAATCAGTTTTATTAACGATGGGCTTACAAAATAGATAGACTAAGTAGTGTAAAACTGAAGTAAAAGCAACGTAACGCAAAGTGACGGAAAGTGCGGTTTTCTGTAGGTAAGGGCCCCTAGGGACTCCCCAGTCGGGCTTCCCCGTGGTGAAGTTACCGAGAGAAGCGAAGATCAGGGTGAAGGTACACATTCGTCGAGAACTATTGGATTTCAAACAGTTGTACGTTCGCCCGATACATATGTATATATATTTTTAGTTTGCATGCATAATACTTGTGATCGACTGACCAGTTTCTGTCGACTGGCAAGTATTAACCAAGCCGGGTCATTCGATCGCAGTAAGATATTTTCTTTCGAGTTGTAGTAATTGGAAGAGAAGTGCCAAGCGGTACTTGTGATGGGTCTTGTGGTTTCATCCTAGAGCCTTTGTTCCCGGAGCCAAAGGAAGTTCCACAGTTAGACGTTCACGAAGTTCCATAACTTAGACTGATTGATGCTTTGACGAAGGCGATCAAAACCAGAATGAGCTGGCCTGGCTTTTGACATGCCTTTTACGCTTATAGGCTTGGGATATCCTGTTTAATTGGATTATATTATTAGATAAGTTATGCGTGTTCTTTTTGCTCTTGTTTTTGCCAAATTGGTAACAGCAAGAAAAGTGACATAACGCAGGAAATGTCATCAGACTTTGCTATTGCGTGAGAATATAAAAATTTACCTATAGTAATATAAATTGGCGCTTTACTTGATAATTGCGAATATCGGCCTGAAATTATCAAAGTCAACTCAAAACTCATCCTGGTTAACCGGGCCAGCCCGCTCCATGTAACCTCCCCCTTAGATTTCCTAAACCTAATCCTAAACCTAATCAGAACGAGCATGGGAACGAATTTGTAATTAACAATGTGATTGGTTACTTGCAGCGAGTCAGAAAACCTGTTCATATTAGGTACGTCATTACTATTTAGGTGACACTGAATTTGACATGGAGATGTTCCGTAGCGTGGAATACCAACGTACCTTTCAATATCTCAAGCTGTTCCATGCACGGTTGACCTTGGATAACTTTACTTTTCACTGCCAGAGACAAGCAGTAGTTGGAGATCCAGCCGAAGCCTTGAGGATTATTATACAGTAAGTGGAAAACTTTTCAATTTTTTCAATGTTTGCATGGTGACAATTTGTATTGGAAGCGAGAATTTGTGGTAGGATAAAGAACTGGGGCCTAATCATATTTACTCGCAGCCAGCGGCTGAATTGCGAAGGGCACAGATATCAACGTGTCGAGGCATGTCATAGGCGCTGCGGGAAGCCACCATATGACACAGATCAGACCACGGATCACATCTAAGATGTTAGGTGTTGATTTTATGGAGCGAGGAAAACCGGAGAACCCGGCGAAAAGCTCTCGAAGCACAGGAGAGATCAACTACAACTCTACTCACATAAGTTCAAAGCTCGACAACGGGGTCATTCCCAAGCGGTCACCCATCCAAGTGCTAACCCCGTCTGACCTGGTGAGAGGCAGCGCTCTAACAGCACACGCCACCCGTGCCCCCCGAATAATACATACAAAGTGCAATACAACGTATACCAAAAAGCAGATATATAGACTCCCTCAACAGTTACCAGAACTCGCCACCTTCCACCATTTAAAACAAGAATGTATTTTAAACTGTTCTGTTGCACAGGCATTTGAAGTAAATGTATCCGTAGTTCTTCCAACCTAGTCACGAGAAATTCTGGGAGTATGATAATTTAAATTAAAATCCCCTATTAAAAGGTTTATCGAAGTTTATCAAAGTAATGTCTTCAAATATAATATCTCGTTTATTAGGTACTGTGGAATCCGCGATCCCTCCTGGGCAGAGCTTCATCACTTTGTCAACTTCCTGAACTCGCAGCTTCGAGATTGTGAAGAGAGCAGTTTCTGTAACACAGCATTGGTTGGTGATCTTCTGCAAGGATTTAGAACCTTTGTAGTTCGCTTCTTGATTCAGATGTCCAGGGTAAGATAAGCAACATTAAAATTTCTGGGAACTTTTGACGTACAAATGTACGTTATTAAGACTTGTGTGAAGATTTGAGCTTTTTGACTCAATGTTCTTTTTATTTCTATTATTTTAATGTTCAGGATTTTGCCACGCGGTCATTGAGCGATGGTAATTTGACTGCTGACGAGACGCTCAGAGCCAGAGATGAAGAAGATGATCTTATTCCATTTCAAATAAGACGACGTTGGGAATTAAGGTAAGTCGAAATACTTCGATACTTACTGACTGACCGACGATGGACCGATATCGACGGAAAGTGGAATTGGTACTGTAAGTGGAATTACTTCAATACAGGTACCGAACAACGGAAGGACGGACCGATCAACGAATCTACGGACAGTGAAATAAAAGTAGTGTGCTGTGTAGGCAGTGTTGAAATACAAATCGAAATGTAGTAAGGTTAGAGTACTGCCGAAATTATTGAACGTAGATTTCTAACGTTTCGAGCGAAGGTCCTTCGTCAGAGCGAAACGTGGACTGATGGACCAACCGACGGACGAACCGGCCGACGGACGAACAGACTGAGCCAAGGATGGACCGGCTTACTGAGCCAGTAAGGAACGACGAACCGAACCAAGGTCCGAGCGACGGATTGAGTGACCGAGCAACGACCGAGCCAACGGCTGAGCGACGGACTGAGCCTACGACCAGAGTAACTGTCGGAGCGTACGACCGAGCGACGGACCAACCGACCACTGGGCGGGCGGACAAGCCGACCGACGGGCAGACGGATTCTTAGACTGACCAAAGGACAAACAAACAACAACCTACGTACCTTATTATCTACCTACCTACCTGAACATTTATTGCAGTCTGATGAAGGGTTCCACTCGAAACGTCAGTTTTCCGTTACCAAAAACCTCAGCAGTTTACCAAATTTTCACTTTGCTCTATCTAAAACATTGCCTACGCAGGGCCATCGCGAAGGGGGTTGAGCATGGGATGTGAGCATTAAGTTTGCCGACAAATGGGTGTGGTCATTGGGTGTGGTCATTCAAACGTAATAAACCCACAATGTTCTTGGACATGTCATTAGGTGACATGAAAATTGTCTTATTTTAAAACGACCAAACTACCAGAAACTCCGACTGTCTTACAGGAAAGATGGAACTATAGTTATATTGGCTTCAAGGGGGTCAATGAAGACCGTGGGGCTCCACTACTACAAAAGAATAGCCTATTCTGACTACTCTTTCTATAGTTTTGACCTCGTTTAAGTTTCAAAAAATACGGTCTAACATAGTAATATAATAAGGTTAGTGTACTGCTGAACCATGGCATGTTAATTGTTAAGGTCAAACGTTTAGAGCGAAGGGCCTTCACTCGAAGCGTTAGACATCTACGACTACATTCCATGTTCCAGAAAACAAAATGGCGGCACATTTCATTATCGACGAAAGAGAATGAGACACTGTCTATGAGAAGAAAGCGACACCCTGGATAAAAGCAAGTAGCAACGATAATCTTTAAGGTAGCAAAAAGTGTACTTATAACTATAGTTCCTCACACCTCAGTTCCTCTGCTGTATATTTCGTGATTACGGTGCTTTCGAATGGTAATTTGCAGTCTTGCCGAAAAAAGATTTGCCGACAAAAGCTTCATTTGCCGACAGCAGTTTTGCTGGTGTGTCACACACAAAACCCCTCACGACGACGACCCCCCCCCCCCCCCACCACACACACACACACACACACTTCGCGACGACCCTGTGCCTTCGCACTATACGCAACACTCTACTTTTTTAAACATTTATTACACCTGATATTTTTTTACTAAAACTACAATGTTTTATTGACCGCTTGATCGCCTGTTTATACATGCCTACATATACATACTGTAGCGTCTTTTACCGTTTTAGCCAGTAGGCCATTTGCACGATGACGTAAAGTAGCGTTGGGTGACGACAACTGCCAGAATGCTTTGCCAGTATGCTCTATTTATAAGCACTAAGATGCTAGCAAAGCATTCTGGCAGTTGTAGTCCACCCAACGCCAATTTACGTCATCGTGCAAATGGCCAATTGTTATTCGATTATCTGGCTATCCAACTATTACCTTATTTACATACACTATTATCTGAGTGTGTATCTTCATGATTTTAATAATGATGCGTTCATGACTAATGATTGAACTGTAACTGATAATTGTTTTGTTTTTCAGTCCTCATCCGTACATCTTCTTCAACCAAGACCAGAACAGCATGACATTTCTTGGCTTTCTACTCAGCGCAAATGGCGATCTACTGAACCCTGTCAACAAGGTAGTCCTGGAGTCACAGTTAATGAATCCGACATTGAGAGGACAGCTGAAGGCTAACGGGGTTGATTTTGATAAAAACTACGAGACTTGGGACAGGTTAGTAATTTTTAGTGTATTTTTATCATTAGACACAAGATTGCGATCCCAAAGTATCACTCAGAAAGGCTTGCCTTAGTAAGAGCGCTGGATTTCACGATGGGTACGATGATTGCATAGAGTCAAAAAAAGCAAACCTGGAAATAGTGATGGATCCTGCTGTGCTTCTCGTTCCAAGAAATGATTTTGTTTAAATTTTTGTTTAAATTAATTAGATTTAATAAGCGTTACAGTTCCAAGTTTTTCAATTCCCAGCTTAAGCCCCAAGCTTATAATAGAGTACATGCATGTGGCTGTACCGCTGTAGGTTAGTCTGTAGCTTTAAAGATAAAAGATTATTCAGTTCAATGGATTTTGCTAGGCACAGCTTTATTAATGATCGTTTAAGTCCTACTAAATGTAGTGCGTCCGCTGTGTTTTCGAAAAAATTATTTGGTCCTTAGCGTGGGATCCAAGAAAGTTTGGAACTATTTCCAGGTCTTAGGAAAGTAACGGCATTTCTAATGGAAAATGTAACTACTTATGGTTACTTTCCCCGATTTTTAGTGCAAAGTTTCACAGAAACTTTGCAGTATTGTGATGAGTGGGGAAAATTCACACGATAGATACATAGATACATAGATAGATAGTGTAAACTTTCCGGGGGGTAAACTTACCAGGTTTAACAACATACATACTTGTCGTAGTTGAAAGGCTAAAACCAGTGAAAATGTGAAACACTTGTATCAGTCTTTCATAGACGACAAATATGTATGTCGCTTAAAGCTCGTAAGCCCTATAAACGGCGATAACAGACAGGTTTGTACCTTATCTATGGATATTTCTTGAAAGACGTGTTTATCTTAAAATACCAAGAATGAAAGAAGTTTCCCCCCGGAATATATAAGAATACCACTGCGCACGCGTGGTTTTGTCTGCGACTGGCGAATACGGAGAAAATGGCGGAGAAAACGTAAGGAGTGATCGATTTTTCTTCTCGAAACAACGAATGGCTAATTAAATATGGTCTGGGCGAAAGGATTTACTGTCTGCCTAGCGGAAGGTCAAAGGTGCGAATAAATATTAAAATCTTTATATTTAACTTTAATATGGTGTGGCATGTTGTCGATGTTGTGAAGTCGGTTTGTAGAGTGTTGTTGGTTCGTGTCTGTTATATTTTCAGCTCAGTAACAAATTCTGTGTACTGGAGATCGTAGACTGTCTTTGCATTTTGATTTTGGCGTTCAATAAGCAACTGTACGAAGAACCCTGGCCATATAGTAAACATGAATGTTTAGTTCTACATGTGTCTGTACCTGCGTGAACATAGCGCGTGATTGGGCAGACGATTCGCAATGCTAACATAACGTGAAGCTAGCAACATAATCATCAGGCGTAGTAATTTGTGAAGGCAACAAAAACTTACTTATGTTGACATCCACTTGACAAATTTTAGTCAATTTTGATCTGGATTGACTGGACGTGACACGATACGTATTAGTATCGGAATTCTTGTGATGCGCCAAGCTTTTTATGCAAAAATTTCGGGGAGTTTAAAAATATCTTGATGTTATTAAACAGACCGGAAAACAATAGTGAAGGGCACAAAAGACGTCAGTATTCGTGTTTGTCGGAGTTTATAATTTTTTTGCGTTCTTGAAGAGAAAATGACTCTTTAAGAATCCCTCGAGATTCTATTTTGGGTTGTTTGTTCAAGAAAATGGGCTGGCAGGTTGCGGGGCTGGCAGCTCTGTCCGTACACGTGGCAAAAATTGTTATTACTAGAAACTTTGCACTATCCTTGGGATCTAGTTGGATACTAGTTACAGTTACCTTCTTTAAAAAGTAACTAGTTACATGTGCCGGCAAAGTTACAGAAATATGTAACGGTTACATATACTTGTAACGAAGTTACTCACAGCACTGCCTGTTCTTTCCTGGGCACCTGAAGCGAGTTTTGTGTACTAACAACTCTCAAGTCACAGAGGAAGCGAGATTTTATCCACTCAGTTAACTTAATTTCCATAACTGAAACGCTATAATGTCGGAGCAGAAAGTTAGTTCAGCTATATTATGTCGCTTTCAATCTACAAACTGTTCCCTATATGCGGTCAAAAGGAAACACAGCGTCGTGGACTGAATTCTGATATACGAAAATCTTGACTTCATTTTTATTGTTGATTTCGTATTACTTTCCCGCCGTTTGTTGCGAAGTTCGTTGGCAAGTTCCAAAGTTCGGTCGGAACTTGGGAACTAACGTAAACAAGGATGGCAATTATCAAATCAAAATGAGCTTTGATTCATGAAATTTGATTGGATAAATAGGCAACCTTGTTTACGTAGTTCTCAAGTTCTGAACGAACTTCAGAACTTCCTGGCAACGAACTTCGCAACACACGGCGATAAAGTAATATGAAATTAACCGTGAAGCGTAATAATGACTGAAGTTAGAGTTCCAGATATGAATAATAGAGTTCTCTGTATCCACTGTATTCATAAAGACGGTCGCCAATTTATATTTCTTATGTGCATTTAAATTAGCTTTTCCAGCCTCGTCCTTGTGCAAGGTACTTTCAGTTATAAACACAAGAACGAGGTTCGAAAAGTTAATTTAAAGTGATTCTCTGATGAAAATATTGTTGGTAATGTTTTTGCATAATCCTGAAGAGGATATGGTAGTTGGTAATCATGCAAAGTTTCATTTCAAAATTCGTTGAAGAAAAGGTGATATTTTATGTGTGAACTTTGTATTTTTGAGCTCCGCCATTAAAGTGGCCGAGGTTAAGAAGAATGAGTCGAGGAAGCTTATGACGTCATATAGACGCAATAACAATTGACAACAACAACGATTCTTTGTTTTTGTTGAGTCTATGACGTCATAAGCTTCCTCGACTTGTTCTTCTCAAGCTCGGCCACTTTAATGGCGGCGCTCCAAAATACGAACTTCGCACGTAAAATACAACTTTGTTTTTGAGAATTTGGTAATGAAACTTTGCTCAAATTACCATAATATCTTTAAGATTATGCAAAAACATTACCAACAATATTTTCATCAATCTCAAGCCCATAGTCACCCCCTTTTTGGTCAGCGGGGGAGACTCTGGGGAAACTGGATTGATTCTCCGTTTTGATTGGTTCATTTAAATTTATTGAATTCATCGATTCAAAACATAACAGATTGTGAAATAATGAAAGTCATATGTTGCTTTATTCAATATTTAACATATATATCTTCAAATTTAGACGCCTCATTTACATCTCTTCTTCTTCTCTTCTCTCAAGGTCTCAGTGACACAAACAATTGAAACAAACTTCATAAACAAAGTAAAGACGAATTTCGAATGGCAAATAATCGCAATACACGAAACAAACCTTGCTGTCATTTGTCGCTATACTTGATGTATAAATAAAACTATTTAAACAACGAAAAAGCATATATTTAAGACAATTAAAGAATGCACGGTATGATGCACGGTATGATGCACGGTGTGACGCCCGGTTGTGTGACGCCCGGTGTGACGCCCCCCGTGTGACGCCCGGTGTGACGCCCGAAGGTAATTAATGCACATAGAGTGGGTGATATAAACTCAGTGTTGCCGTACAGTCATTTACTTTCATACAGTGTTTCATGCGTGGTTTCTGGAGTTCTCTTGTTCTATCGCTTGTTTGGATTTATTTTCGACGTCTAATCGTGATTTAGGAAGTGGTAAGGTATGTTTGTGATTAGTTATAACTTTAATTGATGCATGTGTTGTATTATTTAAAAAAAAATGTACAATTTGAATAATCTGAAGTTAATACGTCTTCTTTCTTTGACAGCAATTGGACGAATCTATATACTCGTTTGAGACTATAGGGAAGGATTGGAACGTTTGTTGAAAGCCGTTTAGAACTGAGACATGAATACTCGACGATCTAGAAACCGTAAATGTGAAGCCTGGGGAAATAAAGTACATGTTGACGAAGTGTCCGTTGTCGAATACCAAAAGCTGTTTCCATTGATAGAGACCATATACACAGACGCCGTCGCCACTGAAATCGAGAAATTATGCGAAGAAAACTGTTGTGGTTGTAAGATTGATCACCCCAGTCAACGCCAGCATGATTGCCTCATGATGACCGAGGAAGAAAGATGGGAATTGTACTGCAAAGATGCCATTGCATTTGTAAACGATAAACGATTGATTTGGGACGAGTTTATTGAAGCGACAAGAGTACTAAAGATCAGGTGTCATAAAGACGCTCTTGAACGTTTAAGACATTTAGAAAACACGTCAGAGTCCATATTGTATGCACTGTGGCAATTTTATAGTAATGCGGAGAATCCAGAAATGAAATGTATTCTAGGATATCTTTCTTATTGGAGAGAAAGTAATAAATGATTTTCTTGTATAAATGTTGTGTTTTGTCTTAAATATGGCTAATAATTGTAGATTTCAAAGCAATCAATTCGAGAAGCCGTAAGAAGAACGATTTTAAGTGTGTAAATATAAACCCAAAGCGGTTTATTACTTTGAAAGCGTTGCTACGCTTTCTGTTGATGATTGGGACACATCTTCTTTTGTCATGGGTAAATATTTTGATCTAGTTATCATTAGATGGTGTTCATACTCTTCTCTATCATCCGGAGTCAACTTTGCCAAGTCTTTCTCTGTCGGGTCGCCCAAACTTTCCCAGTTATGAAAGAAATTATGTTTAAGCGTCGGTTGTTCAACGGTAGGAGGCGGTGTTACAAAATAGGTTTTAGGTGTAGCAGGGAAACCCCACGGAAGATCGTCAGTTTCTTGCTTTATCTCCGGTGTCAAATTTGGTGTATTTTTCCGAGTTTGAAGATTATCTATTTTTATTTCGGTTCAAAATTATTTTCATTAACTCCATCGGTAATAGATGTCTTGGGCACGCAGTACAGAAACCAATTGAATGTAAAAAAGATAAGGGAGATCCTAAGTTACATAATTTACAATGATGATTGTTATCCTGATAGAAATCTTTCCATGAACATTTAGGACACTGAAGTAAATATACAACACGTGCAATACTTTGACAGTGTTCACATTCTCCAGTAAGTTCTTCATTTCTCTCCGAGTCCTCTCCACTCCGTTGCTCCGCGTCCGACTCTTCTTGTTCAGTTTCGGAGTCAGTTTCTTCGTCTTCGCTTTCGGATTCCGGCTCTTGATTTTCGTGACGTGCCAGCATGGTCAAAACTTGAACATTTTCAATGAGACTTTTAACAATTTTCAAATTTGCTAGTCCTTTAACAAAAATAGCTAAACCAAGGGGCTCGGGAATCTTGGCATCGTATTCTGTTAGACAATATTCTATCAAATCAGTGATATTTGTTCTTGATATAGTTTTTCCGTTATATACTATTTCCCCTCTTGAATTCCACGTGAGAAGATTATGGGATATCAGCATACTGTTTAGCAGAGAAGACACTTTCTCTTCATCGATTTCGTAGTGTAAATGTGATATTATTTGTTGGACGCGATAATTAGCGAGACTTGTTTCTTCCATGGTGTTCACGCTTAAACTGACTATCGTAGCAACTTTTAGTTCTTTTATACCATTTCTGCGAGTCCTTCTAAAACAGGACCAAGCAACAGGCTTAGAAATCCTTCACCGCTTTGAACCAGTGTTTTCTTTTTTCGTCTAATACTTCGTCGGGGATCAACCAAAATGTGTAGATCGTCCTGGTAAGGGCTAAGTGTTTCAATCACCTGACGAGGTAGTTGGTAGTGCATTTGCCATAAATTGTGCGCACACTCGCATATAGATCGAACCTGCTCAGGCCTCGCAGATTCCAAAACAGCTCGCTGTTGTACCGGTTTTGAAAGACACAAAAACTGAAGAAATGCTCTCTGTTCGTTGTTGAACATCACTCAATGAAAGTAAGGTTGCAAATGATTGAATTCCGCCAGAGCATATCTATATATTTTGAATTTGTGACAGATATCCTTGAGGGGTCTGGGACTGAAAATTGGGGAAATAAGGCCGATAAGAGGAAGATAAGAGGAAGATAAGAGGAAGATAAGAGGAAGATAAGGAAGATAAGAGGAAGATAAGTGGAAGATAAGAGGAAGATAAGGAAGATAAGAGGAAGATAAGAGGAAGATAAGGGGAAGATAAAAGGAAGATAAGAGGAAGATAAGGAAGATAAGAGGAAGATAAGAAGAAGATAAGGAAGATAAGGGGAAGATAAAGGGAAGGTAAGAGGAAGATAAGAGGAAGATAAGGAAGATAAGGCAGATAAGGAGAAGATAAGAGGAAGATAAGAGGAAAGAGAAATAGGGAGGAAATTGAAATAAATTGTCCGAATATGCTTTGAAACAATCATTTCACTCCTAAACGTCAAAGAGTGAACATGTCGTACATCTGTAACACTTGTGGAAAAACGTTTTCGACAAGAGGCAATCTTCAACGCCATATTAAAAATTCCCATCAGGAAAGTAATACAGGGCATGTTTCCCCAGTTATCAATGGAGCAACAGTCATGCAGCATCCATTTACTTGCATTGTCGCTGGATGCACACAGAGTGGTAAAACAGTATGGGTGAAAACGCTTCTGGAAAACGCCAAAACTGCGATTAATCCTCCTCCCGAACGTATCATTTGGTGTTATGGACAATGGCAGCCCATGTATTTAGAAATGATCAAGACAATACCAGGCATCGAATTCTATGAGGGTATACCTTCCAACATTGACTCTGATAATTTTCTTGAAGTCTCTCAACGTAACCTGATTGTCCTCGATGATCTTATGGCTCAATCAGGAGGAGATAAACGTGTTGCTAGTCTATTTACTAAAGGTAGTCATCACAGGAATCTCTCCGTGATCTATATTGTTCAGAATATATTTCACCAAGGCAAAGAAACAAGAAACATCAGCCTCAACGCACACTATATCGTACTATTCAAGTCTCCGAGGGATAAGCAACAAATTTCTGTCTTGGCACGGCAGGTGAACCCAGGTCATGTCCATGAATTTATGAAGAGTTATGAGGAAGCCACAAGTCGCCCTCATGGTTATTTAATGCTTGATCTAAAGCCGACTACGGACGACGATCACCGCCTCAAGACCAATGTTCTACCTGGAGAAAATAGCTCCAGCCTGCAGCAACAGCTGGGTAGTTTCATACAAAAACAATCCTATCAATTACCTCCGATCGTTAATGCCATGTACAATACAGAACAAAAAATGCAAGATATTGTACAAGCGCCACAGTTAACACCTGAAGAAAAGAGCATACTTTACTCCAATCAGCTAGGACGTTTTCTGAATTTTCAAAACCAAATGCAAAATCAGTCTCAACCTCTGACTGGTCTTCAAATTCAGCCTCGGAAAAATACACCAAATTTGACACCGGAGATAAAGCAAGAAACTGACGATCTTCCGTGGGGTTTCCCTGCTACACCTAAAACCTATTTTGTAACACCGCCTCCTACCGTTGAACAACCGACGCTTAAACATAATTTCTTTCATAACTGGGAAAGTTTGGGCGACTCGACAGAGAAAGACTTGGCAAAGTTGACTTCGGATGATAGAGAAGAGTATGAACACCATCTAATGATAACTAGATCAAAATATTTACCCATGGCAAAAGAAGATGTGTCCCAATTATCATCAGAGGACAAGAAAGATTATCATGCTACTTTTAAAATAAAAACACCTAAATATAATCTAAGAAGCAGACCTTACTAAAACTTTTTATATGTATATGTTTGAACGAAGACCGAAATGAATATTTTAAACTGATTGTTGTGAATTCTGTCTTATGCAAAATACACGCTTATGACTTTCTCACCTAGACTTGCCCAAGCATGAGTACCTCTTCATGCACCTTATTATCCCCCCAAAACTCATGATCACCCCATAAATAATTACATATTCTACAGTATATGCAAATCCGGTTATATTTAGGTCATTAGTAACTTTAACGAGCTTTCCTTTTTGTGTTCTGCACGTGCACTCAGGATAAATATGCGAATATCACACTTAGTAACAGAAAGCGTAGCAACGCTTTCAAAGTAATAAACCGCTTTGGGTTTATATTTACACACTTAAAATCGTTCTTCTTACGGCTTCTCGAATTGATTGCTTTGAAATCTACAATTATTAGCCATATTTAAGACAAAACACAACATTTATACAAGAAAATCATTTATTACTTTCTCTCCAATAAGAAAGATATCCTAGAATACATTTCATTTCTGGATTCTCCGCATTACTATACAATTGCCACAGTGCATACAATATGGACTCTGACGTGTTTTCTAAATGTCTTAAACGTTCAAGAGCGTCTTTATGACACCTGATCTTTAGTACTCTTGTCGCTTCAATAAACTCGTCCCAAATCAATCGTTTATCGTTTACAAATGCAATGGCATCTTTGCAGTACAATTCCCATCTTTCTTCCTCGGTCATCATGAGGCAATCATGCTGGCGTTGACTGGGGTGATCAATCTTACAACCACAACAGTTTTCTTCGCATAATTTCTCGATTTCAGTGGCGACGGCGTCTGTGTATATGGTCTCTATCAATGGAAACAGCTTTTGGTATTCGACAACGGACACTTCGTCAACATGTACTTTATTTCCCCAGGCTTCACATTTACGGTTTCTAGATCGTCGAGTATTCATGTCTCAGTTCTAAACGGCTTTCAACAAACGTTCCAATCCTTCCCTATAGTCTCAAACGAGTATATAGATTCGTCCAATTGCTGTCAAAGAAAGAAGACGTATTAACTTCAGATTATTCAAATTGTACATTTTTTTTTAAATAATACAACACATGCATCAATTAAAGTTATAACTAATCACAAACATACCTTACCACTTCCTAAATCACGATTAGACGTCGAAAATAAATCCAAACAAGCGATAGAACAAGAGAACTCCAGAAACCACGAATGAAACACTGTATGAAAGTAAATGACTGTACGGCAACACTGAGTTTATATCACCCACTCTATGTGCATTAATTACCTTCGGGCGTCACACCGGGCGTCACACGGGGGGCGTCACACCGGGCGTCACACAACCGGGCGTCACACCGTGCATCATACCGTGCATCATACCGTGCATCACACCGAATATTTAATGAGGCGGCATCCCTTTGTACGCTGTATGGGGGGGGGGGGGTATCTACTCATGCATATTGAAGGTGCTCCGACGACGATATTGGCGTCGTGAATTGATATTTTACCTTGGATTTCAAGCATGTTTGTGTCGAGCGCCACAACCAGCAGTGTCAGTCTCTTTCCGATAATTTTAACGTGCATTCGATCTGCATGGAGGGTTCTCACTTCTCAGAAATATAGTATTTTCAAACAAAATTCAAACGAACTCATGATCTGAACACACGGCACATTCTGCACAGCAGCTCAGGCTGCGAACATGCGCATAACCACCGGAACCCCTCATTTCAGGGGTAATTAAATCCAATTTCCCCAGAGTCTCCCCCGCGCTCTCCCGCTGACCAAAAAGGGGGTGACTATGGGCTCGAGATCGTATTTTCATAAGAGAATCACTGTAAAGACTTATATTTAACAATTAGACAACGAGCCCGAGTTTTCTATGTGCGAATAGTCAACGAGGCGAAGCCGAGTTGACTATCGTTCATAGAAAACGAGGGCGAGTTGTCTAATTGTTTTAGTATAAATTTATCAGCAAAAGTTAAATAAATTCTCGACCATAACATTCTTTGAGGCTCGTTTAATACATTTTTTTAACTGCCAACAACAAACGTTCAACCGTCATTTCGGACTTCTCCTTGCCCGTACAGTAACTGATGGAAAAGTAAAGTTTTCTTGCATAATGTAGCATGAATTTTCATGTACAATATTGAAACAATATATATCCACTCATTTGATTTGTAAAAGTGACAAAAAGTTGAAAAAAAACACTCAATTTAGCATATAGTTTACATCACGAAATCTTGTCAATAGCAAGCGTAATTTTGAAATGTGTTTTGTTGGCAGTTATTTCGTTTTAAACGAACACAGATAAACAATTTAACGTTCTTACCATTAATAATTTCCATTCTAAACATTTTGTAGCCGTTTTTGTTATCTGTAGAACGTATTGCTTCGCCTAAACGTTCAATTTCTTCTTTCATTTGCATACCCATTATAATTTCGGCGCCATTGTTGCTTAACAGAACAACCGCTGACTCTAATGATCATTGTTCGTGTTATACTACGCATTTTGTGATTGGTCAATTTTTTTAAAAGAGTGACTTTCATTGGTTTATCCAAGAGGTTTATATCACCAATTATAAACTCCTGCAATAGCCAATGAAATTCGAGGATTTGCATTATAAACTTGTAAATTTATACTAAAAAAGAATATAAATTAGCGGTCATTTTATAAATACTGTACGGTATATGATTGCGTTATAACATCCTCGACTTGTTTTTGTGATGATTATATTAATATTTTATTACAGGATGACTCGTATTACAAACTTGTGTCGTGTAATGGGAATTGACTTCTTGTATGATCCTGATTCAACCTACGAACTCACCACTGACAATGTCGAAAAGATTCTTGCTATTCATATGCGATTCAGGTAAGTTGTATTACACCCAAATACGATTTTACTGATATGGATTATAGTATGTAACGTCTATAGTCGAATGCTAAAATATTTTTTTGATTTGACTTATATTTATTGTTATATTGAGGTTTGTATTTCCAAAATGGTAATGAGGATTACGTCAAAGTAGGCATGACTTGTATACACAATGTTCTGTTACAAAAGAAATATTACCCAATTCACATGTTCTGTGTTTTTTTTTTTACTCAAATCTTCAAGCAATTTATTATAACATTGATGTCGCCTTCATGACCATTTTGGAAATACAAATCTCAATATGACAAATAGAAGTTCTAATAAAAAAACGTTTTGGCATATATATTTACATATATTAATTCATACCAGTCAGCCTAGTCCCAAGCTCTCTGTCCTTGCTGTTTTAACATTCGCTATTATATATTATATTCCCATGAATGTTATATTTCATACGCCCGAGCGCTGCGCGAGAGAGCCTATAGCAGATTTCAGTAAAATGGTCCCTGATTTTGAAGTAATGGGCCCTGGTCACCAGGCCACCTAGTGCGCGTAAAAGAAGAAATAATGCTGCAAAACCAGGTGAGTAATTTTGATTTGTTTTATTACTTGTTCCAACTTGACCTCGTTTTGCGATTAAATTTGAGCTCATTGTTTGATTGTTTACACCACTTGACCTTTATATAGCGTGACTAATGACCGTGGTGTGTCTTTAATATTGACAATTCGTGTTGGCAGAATATTGCAATTTTGATGTATTTCGCATTGTGTAATGCCGTGTGTATTTAACTTAAGAATGGTAATTTATTACGATGAGTATTTTTACGAAGTATAGAAAATATTAATGGTGATGATCATGAACTCATTAAACTGTAGGTGAACTGCTGGACTTCGAAGAACGAATTTACTGACTTATCGGCCGCTTAATTAAAGCCCCTATGTTGAATTGTTAGTTATTAAAGCGTGGTTTTTTAAAACTTACATATGGTTTACAATTTCTTTCCTACTGAAGTTATGTCAAGCGCGAACAATTGTATTATCAAGTGTATTAAAATACTGCCATCTTGAAAATACTGAAATCTGCTAGGCGTTCTGGAGCACCTTGAGCGGTGACGTCACACCTAGGTACCCGTCTTATCGTATGCGTGCTTGCTTCAGATCGATGGGACTAGGCTGCATACCAGTAATACCTTATTTGGGTTTATGGGTTCTTTCAAGAAAATACTTATGAACGGGCCGAGGCCAGAGCTGTTGTTGCCTACATAGACTCAGGTCAAAAGTCTAACTTTTCATGAATTAAACTCGTAAGCGCGCCCCCTTTCCTTTCCGGGGGGATACGCCTTTTTTTAGATTTCTTTAGCATCTCTGAAAACAAGCTTTGCATTCTAAACCAAAGTGAATTACTTGTCTATTCCAGATGTGGTATTCCCGTGATTATCATGGGCGAAACAGGATGTGGAAAGACTCGTCTTATACGTTTTATGTGTGAGCTGCAAGCTGGACCTGATGGACCAAAAAACATGCTGTTGATGAAGGTATTTACCCTTAATATCGAGGCGACGATTAGTTCGCATATACATGTAGTGCATCTTATACATGTACAAGCTTGGTGTAATGTATCTGACGTTTGGTAGACATTTGTGAAACTCAGATTATTGGAACATGTTTTTCAGCCCCAGATAGTGCAGGAATCTGACGCTAAATAGACACTTGAACTTTTGCAGACTGGGGTATAGAGAGCTAAGGTTGCAACGGTTCACATGTTTATATTTTGGTCCCATGCTGTTCATGTGTTGTTTACGCGTTGTGTTTATAACATGTGCTTTTTGTGTAATAGATAAAGCATGAGCAGCGATCTGTATCTGATTTGCAAGGCGAGCTAGCCGTAGTAAATCAGATACAGATCGCTGCTCATGCTTGATCGTACTTATCAAATGGACGCATCTAAATAGCCATGTTTTCAAACGAATCTATGCGATTTACAGATATTGATATAAATATTCATTTCTTTTGAATTTTCTTCATGAATTTTTAATGAATTTGATAAATGTTTATACATGTTGTTCACATGTTGTTCACGCGTTGTGTTTACATGTTGTGGTGTATACATTTTGTTCACACATTTTGTTCACAGAATGTCCACATATTGTCTTCACACGTTCACATGTTGTTCATATGTTGTTCACATGTTTTCACATGTTCTTTATATATTATTCGCATGTTGTGTACGTGTTGTTTTCACACGTTGTGGTGTTTACATGTTGTTTACATATTCTTTACCTGCCCACATGTTGTTCACATGTTGTTCACATTTTGTTCATGTGTTGTGTTCACATGTTTACATGATGTGGCATATAAATATCAAATGTTGCTCATATGTTTCTTCTTTTGTTTCTATAAGAAGACGAAGTTTTGAAAATTGTTAAAAGAAATTAAATAAAAGGAAAATAATGTACCCAATTGCGAGAAAAAACAAAAACGGGACAAGGTGCCCCCCTTAGAAAAAATAACAAGAAATGTTTGACTAAAAACCGCAAGCTAAAAAAGTGGTTTCCACACTGCTGTCCATCAGATCAACCTCTGACCAGATTCATGTAATGATATTCATCCAAACCGCGGTTTAAGAATTGTGCCCTGTGGCATGAACAATCACGCGCAAGTGATGCATAGCATGTATGCGTCAACTGTTAAATTTACCAAGAATTGGTATCTTTGTTTTGTTCACATGTTGCTGAACGTATTGTTCAGTTCAGTTGTTGTTCCCATGTTCTCATTTCGTGCTTTTCTGTGTTATTCCAGGTTCACGGTGGTACTAGTTACAAAGACATTGAAAAGAAAGTGGAAAAAGCCGAGGAGTTGGCTCGTATCAACGACAAAATGAACATCGATACTATTTTATTTTTTGACGAAGCCAATACAACAGATGCGATTGATCTCATTAAAGAAATCATGGTAGACCGAAGAGTGAATGGACGACCCATTAAACCTAATGTGGTCAGGCTTCATTTTATTGCTGCGTGTAATCCGTACAGAAAGTAAGTTTTTTCTATAATTTTCTTGTACTATATAAATCATGCTGTATTAACCGATAATGGTTGATTATAATAATCGAAATATGGTATAGTAGGTTAATACTGCCGAAACAGAGAACGTAAGTGGTCTAACGTTTCGAGCGAAGGCCCTTCGTCAGAGAGAAACGTAAAGAGTAAAACAAACAACGAGCTTATATACGCGAGATAATCACGTGATAAAAATTAGCCAATCAGATAAAGGTAACCAAGACAAACTAATAATGGGATTCAAAAGAATAAGCCAGTCAGAGCAAAGTGACAATAACAAATAAATAATGAGATGCGAAAGCCATTTGCTATTCTCACCATCGATAAGTAAAAAAAAAGGAGAGTAAAAAATAGAGAGTAAAGAATGGAGAAGTAAAGAGAAAACACTGTTTATGTCTGACCTTGCTAATACAAAAACAGCATCTTCAGAAGTGTTAAATAGAAGAAAAACGTTCATTGAGGCCATGAGGATGAATGGTTCCAATTTTGAAAATGAGACGCTTTTCCTGTCGTTTGCGGCTATGATTACCACCGGAAATGGGGGAGATAGCACAAACTTTCATGTCAGAAATATGATGGTTGACACTATTAAAATGTCGGGCAACAGGCTCGTCAACATCATTGTTCCTCACAGAACGAAGATGTTCAGTAAACCTGTCAGATAAACGTCTGCCAGTTTCACCAATGTAGAGCATGCAGCATTTACTGCAATAAATGCAGTAAATGAGGTTGGAAGAGGTGCATGTAAAATTATTTTAAAGGCACTAAAGGCACTGCGTACTAAACTATCCCGAATGTTTTTATTGCGTCGAAAAGAGATCAAAGGGTTATCAGTGAAAATGGCAGATTCAGGGTCATTCTTTAAGATGTGAAAATTACGGCTAATGATATTCTTAACTTTATAGTTGAAAGGATGAAATGTGAGAACTAGTGGAGTTTTATTATCAGAAAGTCTTTCCGACGGTTGTTTTAAAGTGTCCGGACCGGGAATACTGGAAGCTTTATGAATAGATAAATGAATAGATAATTTCTAATAAGCGTCTCGCCCTCTAACGAACGCCTATCTCTCTAATAAACGCCACAGTCTTCAATAAGCTTGTCTCTCTCTAAGAAGCGCCTATCGATCTCTTCAATACGCGCCTTCCTTTTTAATAAGCGCCTTTCTTTCTAATAAGCGCTCTTCTCTCAATTAACGCTCGTCTATCTAATAAACGCTTTTTTTCTAATAAACGTTCCTCTTTCTGATAAACGTTCCTCTCTCTCTATTACTAGAGGGATTATTATTATTAATTTTTATTATTATTATAGAGAGGATATTACACGGTGGTGCGAAGATATGAATTTTATCTTCGAGTGGTGAAAACAATATTTTACGAATGAGCGTAGCGAATGAGTAAAATATTGTTTTTACCACGAGAAGATAAAATTCATATCTTCAAGCCACCGTGTAATTTTCTTTTTATTATATAGATTCAATGCAAAAGGTGGGAAAATGTTTAATCACGTGATCGATATCTTCACTAGTGAGGATATGGAAAATATGTCACTGCATATTTCTCAGTAAAACACTCCCATCTATATAATAAAGATGATTATTATTGTTATTATTATTATTATTATTATTATTATTATTATTTAGTTTTTTCTACAACTCATCTGTTGATCATGTATTCTCAGATCTCTGTTAGTGCAGGGAATATAAATGGGCTAACTCACAAAACACTTGGCGATAAACTTAAAAAATCTTGATATATTAGAAAGCATAAAAGATAATGATTTTATTTTCTTGACCGAAACCTGGTCAGATAGACCTGCTAGTATTCCTGGTTTCAAGGCAATATCTACATGCACTGCAGAAAAACCTTTGTGCAACACAAGCTGCCGCAAATCTGGTGGCATAACATTATTATTTAGAACTGAGTATGAAAACATGCTGACTGTTATAAAACAAACCAATAACTTTTTATGGTGTAAAATCAGTGGCTCTTTAACTATCTCTGGCCATGATTTATATCTTTGTGGTGCCTACATTCCATCAGAAAATTCTCGCTATTTTGACAATGAAATGTTTGATCATTTAGAAAATGACATTATATATTTTTCCAAAAAGGGTAACATCATGCTTCTAGGAGACTTTAATGCCAGAACTGGTAGATGTGAAGATTATGTCTCTAAGGAAGGTGAAAATTTTATTGATGATATAACAATATCATCTTTTAACCCAACTAATCGACAAAGCTTTGACAGTGTCACTAACAGTCATGGAAAAAGACTTTTAGTACTGTGTAAGAGCTGTAATTTCAGAATTCTAAATGGTAGAACTCCTTTGGAAAACCAACATTTCATGGAAGAAATGGCACAAGTATAGTTGACTATATTATTTGTGACCAAGAATTATTTCAAACTATCAGTAATTTCATTGTACGAACACCAACGTACTTATCTGATCATAGTCAAATTGTTACATGGCTAAAAACAAAAAACGCCCTCCAACCACCTACAGATACTGGGGATGAGAATGTATTACCTGATTGCAAAAAGAAATTACCTTCTCTGTTTATCTGGGAAGATAATGCAGCCAGAACCTTTGTAGAAAATTTAAAATCTCCTCATATTCAACAAAAACTTACAACATTTGTTAATTCAGGGTTTCCTTCTTCGAAAGAAGGTGTTAATGATTGTGCTTCTCAGTTTCAAAATATTATACTTGATGCAGCAAGTTAAACGCAGATCAAGAATCTGAAATGTCTCCAATAAAAAATGGTTTGATAAAAAATGTAAACTAAAAAGACACAATGTGAGAAAGTTGGCCAATCAAAAACACAGAGATCCACTTAACCTTGAAATAAGAAATGCCTATCATAATGTGCTTAAAGATTACAAAATCTTACTACAACAAAAGAAAGAAAGCTTTTGTGAGAAAAACATAGCAGAATTAGAGGAAGCTTCTGAAAATGGACCTAACTCATTTTGGAATAAACTGAAGAACAGGAATGACAGTTATCCTGATGAGTCCGAAACCACATCAGTATCTGACCAATGTTGGTATTCCCATTCTCAGTCTCTTCATTCAAAACTTAATACTGGGTGTGAGCAACAAGATGTACTTAACACCCTGAGAAATACTGAACCTAAGAAAGATCAACATAATTATTTGGATGAACCAATTAGCAATGATGATATTTCCAGAGCGGCAAGAAAACTCAAAAACAAGAAATCTGCATACATGGATAAGATAAGAAATGAAATGATAAAACATAGTGTAAATTCCCTAATAGAAAGATACAATAAGCTCTTTAACCTAATTTTACAAAGTGGAAAATTTCCAGATCGCTGGTGCGAGGGTTTAATAACCCCAATATCTAAGTCAGGCAGTAAAAGTGATACTGATAATTACAGAGGCATTTGTGTTACAAGCTGTCTTAGTAAATTTTTCTGCTTGATTCTAAATGAACGCTTGACAAACTTTGTCCAAAATGAACATTTAATTCATCCCTCGCAGATTGGATTTCTGTCTGGACAGAGGACAGCTGATCATATATTTACTTTGAAAACTTTAATTGATAAACATTTAAATCAAAATAGAAACCAAAAGATATATGCATGTTTTGTTGACCTCAAAAAGGCATTTTATCCTGTCTGGCACGTTGGACTCTTTGCAAAATTACTGGACAACAAAATTGGTGGAAACTTTTATAGTCTTATCAAAAATCTGTACTCCAAATCTAAATGTGCAGTTAGACATGGCAAATATAGAACACCGTTTTCTCATACTCTAAAGGAGTCAGGCAAGGTTGCATCCTTAGTCCACTCCTATTTAACATTTACATTAATGAAATAGTTTCTTTATTCAATAATACAGCCTCCGATCCTTTCATACTTCCAAATGAAACAAAATTAAGCTGTCTTCTTTATGCTGATGATCTAGTAATAATATCTCGTTCAAAATACGGTCTTCAAAATTGTTTAGACCAACTACAGAGCTGGTGTGAGAAATGGATGATGAAAGTTAATTTAGCAAAGACAAAAACTGTGATATTTCAGAAAGGTAACAAAAAATCAACTCCTCCAAAATTTCTACTAGGTGATCAGCCGCTCACTAATGCACATGAATATTGCTACCTTGGAATTAAATTATCATCCAGCGGCAAATTTACACTAGCTCGTCAACAACTCAGTGAGAAAGCAATGAATGCCTTCTACACAATACGAAAATACCTAGCCTTGAACCTATACTGTCTCCCAAATTAGCCATTAAAATGTTTGATTGCATAATCACCCCCATTCTCTTATATAACTCAGAAGTATGGGGTGCTTATGTAGACAATGATTTTACTAAATGGGATAAATCACCCACCGAAAAAGTTTACTTGAAATTCTGCAAAATATATCTAGGAGTAAACAGCAAAGCTACTAATATAGCCTGTAGAGGAGAATTAGGCAAACTACCTTTGCTAATAAATATCCACAAAAGGATACTTAAGTATGTTACCCATTTCAACATGCTGCCTGATTCTTCAATTGCTAAACAAGCTTTTCTAATCTCTAAAGAGTTGTACCAAAATGGAAAAACCTCCTTTTATTCCAATGTAATGTCGTTACTCAAATTCTATAACTGCTCCAATTCTATAGAATCACTGTCTAACCAATCATTGACACAATTACCCAATGATATGCATAACAAATATCTCAACTTTTGGAAGCATAAACTTAACAATTCAAGTAAACTTTCCTTCTACTCCAAATTTAAAACTGAAATACAATTAGAAGAATATCTTACTGTAGTTAAAAGTTCAATGCAAAGAAAAAACCTCACCAAATTTCGCATAAGCAATCATAAACTCCTTATAGAATATGGTCGTTATCAAAAGATTCCCCATGACCAACGACTATGTGAATTATGCGAGACAAATGAAATAGAGGACGAGTACCACTTTGCTTTAACATGTGAGTGTTACGGTACCTTGAGATCTTCTTTCCTTGAAAAATTAACTCATGGTTTCTCTAAGACTTCTAAAGAGGAACTACTACATAATATTATGTTTTCAAGGAATCCAAATATAATTTCCCTTACTGCAAAATACATTGATTCTTGCTTTGCGGAAAGAGATAATTGCCTTGGGACCAGGTGTACGATACGTAAAAACTAACCTACTAAATATGTACATCAACAACCCAACAAATATGTACACGCTGTGACTTGCGTTCTCGTTTGATCTGGGCTTAATAAACACCCTTCTCTCTATCTCTCTAATAAGCTCCACATTCTCTAATAAGTGTGTCACTTTTCAATATGCGACCTTCTCTCTAAAAACGCCCCACTCTTTAAAACCAACCCACTCTTTAATAAGCGCCCCTCTCTAATAGGCCTTCTTTCCTTTTTCGCCTTCCTATTTAATAAGCACTTCTCTCTTTAATCAACCTCACTTCTCTAATAAATGCTTTTCTATTAATAAGCGCTTCTCCCTCTGATAAGGCGACTCTCTCTACAAAGCACCCTTTTCTTTAATAAGCACCCCTCTCTAAGCATCCAGTCTCAAGCGCTCCTCCATTAAATTTGTTTCTAACGTGGTTCCCTTATAACGTGATTTTACAGTAGCTGCATGTGTCTTTTTTCTTACAATTATATTTTCAACGACTTGGGTTTATTTTGTTTTACAGACATACGAGTGAGATGATTCAAAAACTTGAATCTGCTGGATTAGGCTATCACGTATCTGCAGAAGAAACTGAAGATAAATTAGGTATGTAATTCTAATAGTAACAAATAGATCACTGGGCGAGGCTTTTTACCGCCGCCAGGAGATTATGTTTTAACCTCCGTTTATCTATCTATCTGTTTGTTTGTTTGTTTGTTTGTTTGTTTGTTTGTTTGTTTGTTTGTTTGTTTGTTTGTTTGTTTGTTTGTTTGTTTGTTTGTTTGTTTGTTTGTTTGCTTGCTTGCTTGCTTGCTTGCTTGCTTGCTTGCTTGCTTGCTTGCTTGCTTGCTTGCTTGCTTGTTTGTTTGTTTGTTTGTTTGTTTGTTTGTTTGTTTGTTTGTTTGTTTGTTTGTTTGTTTGTTTGTTTGCCTGCTAACCTTTCTGTCTCTGTTTGTCTAGCAGTCTGTTTCCGTATTCCTGTCTGTCTTTTTGTCCGTCTTTCTGTCTGTTTGTTTGTTTGTCTGTCCGTCATCAGGATATCTCACAAAGTACTGCACGTGTTTTTATAAACGTTTGTGGAAATATTGACCAAAGACTAAGCAATTAAATTTTGGTTAAATTTGTTTGAGAATTAGATGAGAATTTAGTAAATATCTGAAGTCAATTGCTTTATTGCGATCATGCAAACATTTTTGCATTATTCTGGTACAAGTGCAATCAAGCATTTTACTCATCCATACATATGTATGTCTCGTAAGCTATCCTGGTTAACCAGATGGCTCGTTTTCTTTTTAACCATCTCTAATAATAACCCGCTGGCGTAAGTGTGCAGTCTCTGAGTGCCCTCTTGTTTGTTTATATTATTATATTAAAAATTAAAAAGAATTGACGTATTGGATGGGGTATTAGATGGCGTATTGGATAGCATGAATATTTTTAAAATTTATAATATTTTTTTAGGTTCGATTCCATTGCGCCAACTTGTCTATCGTGTTCATCCTCTTCCTGAGAGTATGAGGCCGTTGGTCTGGGATTTTGGTCAGCTGACTGATCACACCGAGGAACTATACACAAGACAAATAGTCCGACGGTTTTTGCTAATGCCTACACCAAGGGTAAAATTTAACATTCTATTATTTTTGTTGCCCGAGAAAAATTGAAAGAAATTGTAGAGAGAATTCAGACATATTTTGAACTTTATTCTGAGGACAGAGTTATAACATTACATTACATTACATTACATTTACATTACATTACATTTACATTTGCATTTACGTTTACATTGCATTACATTACATTACATTTGTTTTATTTATAAGTGGTTATCTTTTAGGCTCACCCTGGTTTAATATTACCTACTCAGACAGCTCAACCTACTCAGGCAGCTCAAGCTACTCTTACTGTAGCTCAACCTGGTCCATCAACCTCTCGACAGGTACTGCGAGCTTGCCATACACGTGCTCTTTATAGTATTTTTTGGTGTATGTTTTGTGAATGGGTTTTTGTGAGTTCAACTGGGAATGTACCACGAAAGCTCTTTTGTAAACATAGTGAGAACTTCGATAGCGTGCTCCATCGACTGTTGTTGCACTTGGAAAGTTGGGAGAGCACTGACTGGGGTTATCACCACGAGAACCTCTTACGCTTTTTTTGTACTCAGACCACTGATCTTTATATAACTGGATTGCTCATCCGGCTCCAAAAATGAAACCACCGGAGATGAGGAATTTGGAGTATATATATATAAGTTTTGTGGAAACACCACGTAAAATATTTCTTTGCTAAGCTTTCGGCCTGTTGACTCAGGCCTTCATCATTGCTCTGATGAAGGCCTGAGTCAACAGGCCGAAAGCTTAGCAAAGAAATATTTTACGTGGTGTTTCCACAAAACTTATTTATATTACTTTATCGCCATGAAAACGTTCAAAGAATTAATTATATATATATATATATATATATATATATATATATATATATATATATATATATATATATATATATATATATATATATATATATATATATATATATATATATATATATATATATATATATATATATATATATATATATTATATATATATATATATATATATATATATATATATATATATATATATATATATATATATATATATATATATATATATATATATATATATATATATATATATAACATAGTTCTTGACAAAAATGATTTGAACTATATATATGAATGTATTCTTGACAAAAAGACTTGAGAAAGGAGTTTTGGGATACGTACATCCATTTCAAAAGAACAGAAACAAATCAACGTTTACGTGTAAAGGCTTAACTGGAAGGAAACCCATCAACCGAAACTCGAAAGAAGGAAAAAGAAATAGTCAAAATAGAAAACCAACGAAGATAAAGGCCGAAAAGTTTAAGCTAACGGTAAAAATATAGAGCAGTCGCTCTCAGTAATCACGAACATTTAGTAGCAAAACTGTTCGAGTTTCCCTGTTTACATCCTATCACTGTTAATTTTGTTTTCTATTTTATGTCCTTCAAGTATTTTAAACGTATCATATCCATTGCATGTTTTTTTCTTGCCAATTCCCGTTGTATTTTTTACATGTCGCTGCCGTCTTATCTTCTTTTAAATAGTTTTCTTATTGTAAAACTACTTGTGACTTTAGCGTAGGTTGTTTATTATTTGGCATACAAAATGGAAAAGGATCAATTTTTCGCTGTAAAACGTACAAATGCTGGTGAAAACATTTTCAGCAATTCAGATTTCGAAATGAAGAATTGTTTTTGTTATGAGTTTAAATAAATTTAAAATGCCATAAATGAGTATAGCCGTGGCAGCCAGCCAGCCAGGCAGTTGTTTGAGTAGTTTTCAAAATGCAAATATTTTTAGATCTCTAACAATGTTCTTTGTAAACATTGGGAAGAAATAACTGTGAATTATAACCGTAATATTTTGATAAAATTCTGAGGCTTACTTCAGTGGCCTGGTGGTAACTCGGTTTGCACACAAATGAGATCGAGTTCAAACCTGGGATGCGTGCTATTTTGTTCATCTCAATATTTTTTTACGAAATATCATCCTTAAATTTTTCTTTGTTCTTTGTTACCTTTTTCTTAAGAAAATAGAGTTTTTGTTTTTCTTATTTCAAATATTCTACCAGAATTAAGACTATTTTCATCGTTCCGACAGGAGTAGCTATTTAGGGGCCGATTACATGGAGATTTTCAGCCCGGCTAACCGGGTTGAATTTTCTGCCCGGGCTTTTCGATAAAATCCTTGTAAAACGGAGTTTGCGATTACATGACAAAAATTTTGAGCTATTGAGCTTGTAATCGACAAGAAATTTCAGCCCGAGCTGAAAAAACAATCTTGAAAATACTTTTGCTTTTGTCTATTTCATCTTTATATGCAACCACTGTCTCATAAAAGTCAAAAGTCGACGTGATCAGCGTTTCAAATTGTTTAAAGAATCTGAATAGCCATCTTACGAGTCTTTATCATTTAAGCCCGGGCTGAAATTCTTCATTACGTCATGAGAATATTTTAGCTCGGTTAACGAAAATATTATTTCAGCCCGGGCTGAAATTTCCCATGTAATCGCGAAACCATTTCAACCTACAGCCCCCCAATAAAAAAGAGCGCGCGCAAGGGGGGTTGCATTAACGTTTTCTAATCAGGGAGTATTAAAAGCGGGCGAGGGGTTATTGCATGTATGTATTTCTATAGTATACCTTTGGTATTAAAGCAGATCTCTTTACAAAGCCTTGAAGTATGTATATAGTTAATAATTTCGGACTGTATTTGCTTGTGTTTTCCTTCTGTTTTCCAATGGTAACAGTACATTGTCATCTGACAATTGTTTTACGACCTTTCGGCTCTCACGGTAAACTCTTACTACTCTTAAGCCCGCAAGGTACACTGGACCTGGAGTACCAATACGGCCGCCCGTGGCTTCAAAATGTTTACCGCTGACCATAAAGGATGAGCAATCCAGTTATATAGAGATCAGTGACCCAACTTCTTTCGTACATCCATAACTCGATGGAGCACGCCAAACCATGAACCATTCATCAGATATTACTCCTTTGTTGCAGAGCACTGCCGTCGAGACAAAAGCTGAATTTATTCCTGGTAATGACTCACAAGCGTCTTGCATTGCGAAGGTTTTGTCAGCATCCCAGAAGTACATGCGAAAGCAGAAGGTTAGTATTATAATTTTTGGAAAGTTTCTTTGTTACCGCCTCGTTATACTATGTATGCGCTCGATCACTATTAGTGCCCACCACGCGACTTTCGAAACAAAACAAAACGAAACAATTCGAAACGAAATGAAACAATTCAAAACGAAACAATTCGAGACGAAACGAAACGAACATTTCGAAACGAAACAGTTTTAAACGAAACAACTCGAAACGAAACAATTTCAACGAAACAACTCGAAACGAAACGAAACGAAACAATTTCAAACGAAACGTAACAATTCGAGACGACACGAAACTATTCGAACAAATAAAACCAAAATTAAGCGAAACAAAACGAAATACATTTAAAACTATTACCTATGTATTTATTTATATCTTCTCTAGGATGAATGTAGTTTTGTTAGTTTGCGTGACGTCGAAAGAGCAATGAAAGTGATGACGTGGTTTTACGTCAACTCAGACTTAATTTCCAAAATTACCACCGAGCTTGACACTAACAGTAGTGAGGAATCCAGTGACGACGATAGCGAGGAGGATGGCGAAGCCATGGCCATGCCTTTGCAAGCTAGAAGGAATCAAGTAAAGTGATTTAACAATTTGTATCAAGCGCTTGATATTTTTGCTTTCGATGATTCTTTTCGTAGTGAAAATTTGCCTAACCTTTGTGGGCGGCATCCAACTCCCAAGTTCTATGTGCCTTACTAATTGGCTAACTCAGAAATGCATTTCTATCTTTAAAACCAATCTATGATGTGCCTTGATTCTCTAGTTGGAACTAATTTATTTATTCTAGTCTTTTGTTTATTTGTTTGTTTGTTTGTTTGTTTGTTTGTTTGTTTGTTTGTTTGTTTGTTTCTTTGTTTGTTTGTTTGTTTGTTTGTTTGTTTGTTTGTTTGTTTGTTTGTTTGTTTGTTTGTTTGTTTGTTTGTTTGTTTGTTTGTTTGTTTGTTTGTTTGTTTGTAGATGTATGTAATAGTCAACTGTAATCGATAATGTAGTAGTATCTTGTAGTATTATTTTACTATTTAAGCAAGACTCCATTTAAACTACAATCGAAATATAGTAAGGCTTGATATACTGCCGAAACAGAAAACGTAGGGACGCTTCGAGCGAAGGCCCTTCGTCAGAGAGAAACGTTTCTCTCGAAGCCCTCGCTCGAAACATTATACTCCTACGTTCTCTGTTTCGGCAGTATATCAAATCTTATCAAACCTTACTATATTTATTTCTCCATTTAAACTAGTTGTACGATTTTACTCGTCACAGGGAAAACCCACCGACGAAAAGGGTTAGCAGGATAATTTTTTATGTCACGTATTTTTTTATGTCACGTATTTTTTAAGTCACGTATTTTTTATGACACGTATTTAAGCCACGTACTTTTTTATGTCACGTATTTTTTATATCACATATTTTTTTATGTCACGTATTTTTTATGTCAAGTATTTTTTTAAGTCACGTATTTTTTATGTCACGTACTTTTTTATGTCAAGTATTCTTTTAAGTCACGTATTTTGTTATGTCACGTATTTTTTATGTCACGTATTTTCTTTAAAAATGCTCAAAACCATGGAACTTCGTGCCGTATACTTGTCAAAACTCCTTATTTTAGCAATATTATTGCGTAGCTTATACAGTCAACATTTAGGGGTTGAGAAACATATCAAAATATATGAAATTATAATGGTGAAGATAGCTATGCAACAAAAACATTCAATTCGTTATACCTACTGTCATCAATACAAAATTTGCTCATGGTTTTCAAAAAGCGTACCACTTAAAATCTCTTTATTTTAGCATTGTTGTGTTGCTCATATAGCCAACAAACCTTTTATGCACATTTGAGGTTTGAGAAACGTATCAAAAGATAAAAAAGATGTATAATGGTACGAGTGCAATAAAGCATTGTATTCAAACACGTGTAGGTCCAGTGTGGTTAGCGGGATATCTCGTTCTTTATGAACATCTCTAATAACTCACTGGCGGAGGTGTGCAGTCTCTGAGTGAGTCTCGGAGGTGTGCAGTTCTCTAATATTTTTATTTTTATTTTTACGCAGCCTCTAAACAAGTTGACGAGGGCTTTAGTCCTTGGTATTGGCGTGTGCTACCATGCACGATTGTATGAAAGAAGTGCATATTGCGAATATATTGCGAGATATTTCACTGATCATTGCCCATTACCTGGGGGTGCTTACGGGATGGCGAAAGAGATCATAAGGCTAGTTTTTGTGACGTTATATATATATATATATATTGTAATTTGTTTTATTCTATTCCATTCTATTCTATTCCATCTATTCTATTCTATTCTATTCCACTCCATTCCATTCCATTCTATTTAATTCTACTCTCCACTCCACTCCACTCCACTCCACTCCACTCCACTCCACTCCACTCCACTCCACTCCACTCCACTCCACTCTACTCCACTCTACTCCACTCCACTCTACTCTACTCTACTCTACTCTACTCTACTCTACTCTACTCTACTCTACTCTACTCTACTCTACTCTACTCTACTCTACTCTACTCTACTCTACTCTACTCTACTCTACTACCAGTCCACTCTATTTCAATTTATTTTATTTCATTCCGCATGTACAAGATTCGTTTCAAGTGATTTCGTTTATAACATTTTTGAAACAGTCATTTTTATAAACGTGTGACGTCAAGGGATTAAATTTGCGTATCAAACAAATCTCAATATCTCAAGAACAAACTGAAATATGGAAGAGCTGTAAATCAATATTCTTTATTATTTTAAGGAGCTGTTTATATGAGGCGGCTAGCCCGGTTACCTGGCTGATTTTATGTCACGAAAATAAGATAAATCTAATTTTTGCTTCATAGCCACTTTAATGAGAGAAAAAATTCTTGTATTTTTATGATCTATTCAGATGTCAGAGAGCATTCTTGAACAACATTGAACTTGGTCAAAACATTGCGAGGAATACTGCATTAAGTGAAAATGTGTTTATGATGGCCATTTGTACTGAGCTCAGGATTCCGCTATTTGTTGTTGGTAAGCCAGGAAGTTCAAAATCATTGGCCAAAGATGTCATCTCAACTCACATGAAAGGAGATGCCTCTCAAAGTGAGTTATTCAAAAAGTTGAAACAGGTAAGTTCTTAATCTGAAAGTTCTTTAGTTTATTGAATTTGCTTTACATGCACTATACAGTTTACAGTACAAATATTGAAAAGTAAATATTACATATGAATGTTTGTATTACATACAGCTAATTGCGAGTAAGCCTAAAGAAGCCATAAGGCTTTTATAAGCTGTTTCTCACCAAAAGTTAAGCCCAGTTAGTACTTGGATGGGTGACCGCTTGGGAAAGACCCCATTGTCGAGCTTGGGACTCATATGAGTAGAGTTGTAGCCTAGTTGATCTCTCCTGTGGTTCGAGGTTTTTTTGCCGTGTTCTCTGGTTTTCCTCCCTCGGTAAAATCAACACCTACATCTTAGCTGTGATCCGTGGTCTGAACTGTGTCGTATGGCGGCTGCCTGCAGCGCCTTTGATATGCCTTTGATACGGCCACGTTGATCTACGTCCTTCGTAATTCAGCTGCTGGCTGCGAGTAAGGATGATTAGCCTCTCCCCGCCCAGTCTTTTATCTTTTTATCTTTATCTCTTTAGAAGAGCTATGTGACATGATATCCAACTATATTAGACTTAAAGAATAGTTTAGTATCAAAACATCCATATTGTTATTTAACAATGGGCGAATTTCAGGGTATTGCGCGCGCATCATTTTGCAAAGGAATTGGCGGGCTCTTGGCAGGCACCCACAAGGTAAGTAATGGCAGACAGACTTGCTAGGGAGCCAACAACAGCCGAATAACAGTTTTAAACATCCAGAAAATGTATCTATACTTTGTTTATTTTAAACAGTATTTTACTTTGAGTGGAGTTTCCCAGTTTTTTTGAAAATGACGCGCCGCAACACCCTAAAACTCGCCTATATGGATGTTTGATACTAGACTATTCTATATAGTAGCGATACGATCCTGCTTAACGTCTCATCCCGGCGAACGTCCCGTCCCGCCTTCAATGTAAACACTAAACAGACCCTAATCTTACTTTATTTACGTGATGACTCGTGCATTGAGTAAACAAATGTCGTCTCGTTCTTATTCAATGTAATACTTTTATTTCCAAAACAGATCCACATGCAGTCCTATCAGTGCAGTCCCTTATCGACCCCAGAAGGCATCGTGTCCACGTTCAGACAATGCTCTAAGCTTCAAAAAGACAAAGACCTCAAGAAATTTGTGTCTGTCGTAGTTCTCGACGAAATAGGATTGGCTGAAGATTCTCCATTAATGCCTTTGAAAACCCTGCATCCTTTACTGGAAGACGGCACTGCTACCGAAGAAGACTCTTCGACAGGGAACGCATTAGAACATCTTCGTGTTGGGTTTATTGGCTTGTCCAACTGGGCTCTGGATCCAGCCAAGATGAACCGCGGAATTATGCTGAGTAGAGGTGTTCCTACACTTGATGAACTCAGAGATAGTGCTAAGTAAGTCAAGATACGCAACTACTTTACCCTAGAGGGGGGAGGGCTTAAAGTGCCTATGACACGAAAATGAAATTTGTCTTATTTGAAAGAACGCATTAAAGGGCAACTATACGTTCCAGGTTATTTTATTTTCCGTTAAAGTCGGGAGAGTTCAAGCTAGGCCTTCTCCTTTCCGGCCTCTCGATCCCCAGTCTTCCCTAGAATCCAAACCGATTACGCGGCCAAGCTCATGGCGGAAACGAAAAGCCTAGAAACTAGATTAACCTTTTCGATAAGCTAGTATGCATAAATACGTCACAACATACATGTGATATTTATATATGAAGCAAGGAAACGAAAAACTGCAAAAGATTTTTTTTTTATTTTGAGTGTTCTTTCAAATAAGACATTAATTTTTGTGTGATAGCCGCTTCAATACAGAAGGGGCCTAATACACAGGGGGGAAGCTTATTGCTAAAAAAGCAACTAAACAGTGAAAATAAATCGTTAATTTTAATGGTCTTGATGTTTTGACTGTTTTCTCAAAATAATTCTTAAGAAAATCTTGAAAATAACCCCGGTTTTGAGTTTAGGTTAATATATTTACGATCTTATAATTAAACATGACGCCAGTCGCACTATAATTAGGTTTGTAAGGACTGTAGCAGGCGTTGATTTTTCCTCCCATCCGCAAGCAGCACGCCGGCCTCGCAAGCTACTGAAATGCTAGCTTTAGTTAAGGAGAGCTTGATCAGAAAGTCTTCAAATTGTCACACATGAAGTTGGAAACAAGAGGTTTTCAAATGAATATATTTTGCTGCGTCCTATAAACCGTGTTGGTTTTTGAAGAGGGGAGGAGGGCTTAATAGAGTAGTAGTGACAGTAATAGTATTCTCAAGTCACACTTTTTCCACTGGCTAAATGGTTTTAGTGTACACCCAACCATCGTCTATTACAAATCCTGCATTCTGATTGGCTACTCAACCGTTGTCTATTCGTGATGGACAACGTTTGAGAAAAATGAAAACAAACCTGAAAAAATATGGCAGTAAACTCTCGTTTTGCAGACGTTTCGGAGGAATTTTTTGTGAGTTTGATAGAAAATTCTATCCCTGAGAAAACTAAAAACGCCACAAAATATGGCATGAAGATTTTTAATGGTAAGGAACGAAATACAATTAAACCGTATTTTATTAATAAATCTGCTTTTACTTGCCGCTCACGAGTGGTTAAATAACACAACATTTTCGTCAGTTTACACTAGAAAAACTGTATTTTTTACTCGTCCTCGTTGTCTAATTGTTAAATAGAGCGTCTGGCTAGCATTCGGAAGTTTGTGGGTTCGAGTCTCGTCTGGAGCTTAGAATTTGCAGCTTGTATACAGCAAAAACAAACGAAACTTTAAAATTAATGTTGTTTGGATATATGGTTGTATAGGTAATGCTAGTGAATACAATACGTTGGGTAGCTTAAATATCTGGCATATTCGTCATTCCGATTATTACTGTCTGTTACTGATAGACCATGCATCAGTAGCAAATGAGTCAAGTTTTAAATGCAAAATAATGCCAGAAAACTCGCGTTTTGCTGAGGTTTTATTTTGTTTCATTGAAATAATAGTTTGTCGGATTAGTTGGTGTATACTAAAACCATTAGACAACTCGTTCTCGTTCTTCATGAACGATAGTCAAATCGACTGCGCTTCGCCGACTATCAGCTCATAGACAACTTGGACTCCTTGTGTAATTAACTACTCCCTACTATAAACTATGTGTGTGATTATTTTAATGCATTCACTGTTGTACCATCTAGCGGAATTTGTTCGAGTGATGAACACGTTCAACAACGAATTGCACCAATGATCAACAGGTTAGCTCAAGGTTACGAGAAACTGTATCTGAGCCAGAAAAAATCTAAAACCCTGAAACAGGCGAAAAAAGAAGAATTTTTTGGACTACGTGATTTTTACAGGTACGTACACCAGTGCATATTCAATTAAGGTCTTGTTGAAGTGCCTATGGAATGAAATTTCACTTCAGTTTTTCGAGATTGTATTTGGAAGAACACCTAAAAATGGATTTCCACTTGGCGAAAAATGTCGCGCGAAGCGACATTTTCTTTTGTCTCGTAAGCTCTCAGGTGGACTAATTAGCCAGAACAAAAGCAAAAGGTCGCTTCGCTCGAAAAATATCGCCTATTGGAAAACAGCGTTAAGATAATGAAAAATAGCTTTTACATGCATGCCTTTCAAATCTTAGCCCATTCTTGATTTATTAGCAATGCAATTTCAGCAATGACGTCGCACGTTGCATGTGGGAGAAAACGAAAAATCAGTTATATCTTTGGATTGGTTTAACTACACGAAACCACACATTGCAGATGTAATCAGACCGTACCCCAAGGAAAATTTCCAAAGTTTGATTCAATTTAGTCAAAGCAATCCAGAGATATAACTGATCATGATTTTCCGTTTTCTCCCACACACGATCGAAAATTGCGGCTGTCGACTGGGATCTAATCCAGGTTGACCTGGATTAGCTACGCATGCGTCGAACGAATATCTTACGTGTAAACGTCATCAATGCACGCGAGGCTGCCGCGAGATGAATCAGGAGCGAAGGAGCGTTGCGGTACATGTGGGTTCGTACGATGAAATTAGTGAAGATAAAGGAAATAATGGATCCATTGAAGAGGATACTAGGGATATTGTAGGATATCAAGCACTTGCTGACTTGAAATCAAATATGACGGGAAAATTAGACGAAGAACAAGGTGCGATCTAGTAATCGTAAACTTACATGTCAAATGACTAAAATCTGTTGTTTGTTGGCCGTTTACTACCCCCAAAAGAAGTCGGGTTGTTTTTTCGGCAGATGTGTGTACCCAATTGACCTTTAAAATGGATTTTAAAGTTCGAATCAGTCGTGGAAAGTATACTTGACGACTGAGGAAGTGACGAGTTGACATAAAACAAACCCAATCAACTATGGAGGATGAATTTTTATAAATATAATATTATAAATAATATATTTATAAATATAATCTATTATAAATATAATCTATCTAACTATGGATTTTTTCTTTGTCTTGATTTTGTTTTTGGCTATATATGGACAGTTCACGTGTTCTTGTTTTGCGTATGTGCTGTGTTTAGAATTTAGTAAATTTAATTTAATCGGCCGACAACTCACTTGAACCAGCACGCACGTGGCCTGCGAACTGCCCCATGAAAGTGTCCAATTTTCTATGCGGTTCTCGATCGTGCACAACGTGTGACGTCATTGCTCAGATTGCTTAGCCAATAACTCAAGAATGGGATTTGAAAGGCATGTCAAGCCATTTTGTGTTCTTCCAAATACAATCTTCAAAAACTCAAGTGAAATGCGGCTGAAATTTGCCTGACGTTTTCGTACAAACCTAAGGACGAAGGGGCGATGTTTGTGCGATAACACTTTCTCGTACAGATCAAGCAAACGAGGTTAATAAGGAATTTATTATATGGCCATTTCGTTAGCTTTTCGTGTCGCTTCTTGTCTACACCAGTTCGGCTTTCATTTGTCGTGTTTTTAGATATATAGTTTGTAATATTAATAAAGCAGAGAAGTGCGGCCGGCAATTGCTCCAGTTTAAAGGTCACAATTGTCCCATAGACCTCGATTTTTGTATGCTGATGTACATGTAGAATCTTGCCTTAAAGTCCATTGGGAAAAATTTATCCCAAATCACTTTAGGGCCCAATTCTCATTGTATATAGGATAAGAGAAACTTGTCCTAGAGCCCATTGCGTTATCGCAAATTGCTCTACGGCCCATTTCTCAAGAAAACCAGCTGCAGTGCTGCAGCACATTTAATTGTTCGGAATATTTGAATAAAGGACCGAGTTCACTTTTGTTTGCATTCAAATCAACTCAGAAATTTTCGTGCCAAAACTTATATATACCGGTCTGAGAAAAAGCGTATTGCCCAGTCAAGTTGGTTTGATAGTAGCAATTATATATTATAACCTTTTCTGATAAGCCATTATGCACTATTAATTTGCGTATTAAGCAAACTGAAATATCTCAACAAAGAACCAAGGAAGCGAAAAACTGCAAAAGATGTTGCTCTGTCATTTTTAGCGTTCTTTCAAAGAAGACAGATTTTTTGCTTTATAAACAATTTAACTCGATCTATATTCAGCTTTTGACGACGACTACAAAGGCCTTGGACACGCGGAATCTAAATTGTATTGTTTAAATGAACCGCAGCGTACAAAATCCTTTATTTAAAATTAACTTAATATAGTCGAGAACGAAACAGTTTTTTTGGGTGAGAAATTTGGATTTATACCCTTGTATTTGTTTCAGTTAAATATTTTTGTCTCTTTCACGTAGCTTGGTTAAGATGATTTATGGCTTTGCCGCCCAAGCAGAGGATGGCCAAGTCAGCGATCTTGAGTTAGAGCAGGCCATAAGGCGCAACTTCAGCGGTTTGGATGACGTTGATCCAATCAAGATATTCAGCCGCTTGTTTCCGATGTCGCTCAAGTTCTGTTGTAAGGTGAGACATATAGTTCCTTATTATATATAACCTCTTCCGAAGTTAGTTTGTTCGTTTGCCGACTGTAGTGGATTATTCTTAACCTTACGTCACGTGACGTAACCTCACCTCATCTCATCTCATCTTGCCTGGCCTCATCTGATTTGACTTGACCTGATCTCATTTGACGTGACCTTATCTGACCTGGCCTGACCTTCATAATGTGACTTGACCTGACCTAATTTGGCCTGACCTAATCTGACTTGACGTGACCTAGTCTGAACTGACCTCATGATGTGACTTGACCTGACCTCATCTGATATTACTTGACCTTTATGATGTGATGTGACGTGACCTGAACTCATCTGACCTTACCTGACCTTATCTGACTTGACCTGGCCTAATCTGACCTTACCTCATTTGACCTGACCTACTCTGACTTGACCTCATGATGTGACTTGACCTAACCTGACCTCATCTGACCTTACCTGATCTCATTTGATTTCACTTGACCTCATCTGACCTTACCTGATCTCACCTTACGTTATCTGTCCTTACCTGACCTGACCTCACCTGACTTTAGCTGACCTTTTCTGACTCCACCGGATCTCATTTTACCTTATCTGACCTCACCTGACCTTATCTGATCTTTTCTGACTTGACTTGACTTGACCTGACGTCATCTGATTTACCTAACCTCATCTGACCTGACCTAACTTGGCCTGACTGGCGAATTACTGTGTACAATTCTACAGTCACACTCCAAACTTCATAGTATATGCGGCATATTGTACATTATATTCTTGTGTATTGTATTTCTGTAAATGTGTACGGGTATATGTTTGTACGTGCATGTGTACATGCTTGTTCACTCGTTCGTTGTGTCTATAACTATGTTATTTTTTTCGCTTAGCATCCGTCGCCAGAAAGCCTTCCTGTCTATCTTATCAAACAAAGTCTTGAAAGAACAAAAGACGAAGGGTAAGGACCGTGTATATCTTTGTTTTAAGGTCTTCATTAAGGTTTGCAGTATAGTGATTTGTAGAATACAATGTTGTATTTGATTTTGCGATAAACACAAGCCAATCATAGTTGCGAGTAAAATCTGAGGGCTTCACTGATTTTAGAACAATACGTTTCATTTTGTTCAAAAAACAATTTTCGCAGTTCGATTCCAAGATAAATTTCCAGCAAAACAGTGT
>OZ036001.1:357500-414479 GCA_964035015.1 Corallium rubrum | reverse complement strand
CTACCTAGAAAAAAAACACAAACAAATAAAAACTAGCTGGAACTACAATCATGGTCATAAATAATTGGGACAGCAGTGTAAATGAAGAGTCTGGTAGCCTCACACAAGAAAAGCTATAATATATCGCCTTGAATCCTTACCAAACAATCCCTCCCCTCTCCCCTCCATTAATGTTGTTTCATTTTATACTTGGTGTGATATAACGACGAAAAAGAGCAATAGAATGGCAACATTGAAGGGGTGAAGGGCAACTTCGAATGCGTAGTGGTTTTTGCGTCTACGTTACTATAGCAACAGTAGACGTTATGTACCCGTAAAAACCTATTTGGCTATTGTCACTTTTGTGACGTAATAGGTTTTCCTCTATCAGATTCATCGGCGCGCGAAACGTTCGGAGCGATTACATAGCTAATATAAGCGAAGGTGTGCCGATGTTTTCCGATGTAGCGGAATGTGATTTAGTGAATATGGCGTCGACTGCTTTCTGCTTCATTGCTTCGTTCGTCTTGTCTACGAACGATTAAGTCATTGAAAACGAGTTGTTTCTTCTGATCTTATCAAGGTAAGGAAGTAATTATAACTTAAACTGTGTCACATCAACGTTAATCTCTACGGAACTTGTGGAAACATGATGTAAATTGTCTGTTGTACTGGGCTATCTTTTAGGTTGTATATATCATGACTCATGGAATAGTTGTTTAAAAGGAAATATCTATTTGCAGTTGTTTTACTTTTAACTCAATGCATTTTGTCCTCAACGTTACTGTAAGCCCGATCAAAATAGTATACTCTGGGACTGTAAGCTTATATTTTATTAAATGTGCAACTGTATATGCTATAAAGCAGTCCAACCAAGCGATCCATTTCTTCAAAAATGGAATCAAAAATTAAACTCTTTGTAAATGCTCCTACCACGATTATTATTAATAACACTTTTTTGCTTCATAGATACTTATATATATTCTTCCTTAAATGACCGAATTTTTTGTTTTCTGTTTTAGAAATATTGACTGGCATGTGTTCATAGCTTGTGGCAGTTGTTGCACAGGGACCACTGTGTTAGTGGTGACATTCTGATCAGACGTTGGCTGTGTAGTGAATTATCGCATAACTCAAACTAAACAAACTTAACAAATTAAGTGAAGTGTGTGTAGTATATACATGCAGTATATTTAAGCTCGTAAATGTACCACATGCACTACATGTATACGTACATGCACAACTCATCAGATCACTTTAACTACATCTCATATGCAAACGCTACCAGTTAGGAGCGCTATGACTATGAACTTCCAACCTTACTGTAGTTCTCCATCTGACCCTCTCAATGGTTAGAGCATCTAACCAGTCATTAGAAGGTTGCAGATTTGAACCCTGTCAGGGGCTCAGAAATTTGTTCTGAGTAATTGAGCTTGACAAATGTCCAAATGTCTGTTATATATTGTGTAAGTATGTTGCATTATTACTGAGGAAAGTAACTAACATTGAGGAAAATCCTGGATCCATGGTTTATGTAACTGACCGAGGTCAAAAATCTGCTAGTTTTAGTGAGGGCAAATAATCTGTCTCAGTTTTGGCTGTTGTTGACTGCAATGATATGCAGACAAGATATAACGAGTACGTAACTTATTATGATAGTATTATTTCTGCGTGTGTATACACATAGCAGAAAATTCTCATGCTAAACTAGTCAAATATCAACAAACATCGGAAAAGTTCTTAATATTAAATTGGCTATTTCCTGATTTGGTATATTGCTATGTCCTCTGTTATATTAATTACACATTTACACTGCCTGTCAGTGTCTTTGATGATTATTGCAACCAAAGGCCCATTCACATGATCTGATTAACTGGACTCAATTTTCCTCCTGGTGCATGTAATGTGGATTTACTTAATATACAGGTAGTAGTCAGTTACGTCTTATCACAATTACTATAGAGCGTTTTCACTCACGTGATCGGTGGCCCATTGGGGTGGTGAAACAATACGAAATATTTGAATAAGAAAGAGCTAATTCCCATACCGTACACCAATATGGCCGCCATATCATTGTTTTGGTACACCAATATGGCCGCCGTGACGTAAGATGAAAACGCTCTATACATGTAGTTGTTGTTATTAAATTATATGTATCATGAGAATATACATATGATATCACCATCATATTGGTTGATTTTTTGCTTGGCATACACTGTTGACACACCAGTCACCATCATGTTTGTTTTAGCAAGATGGCGTCCAATGTCACGTGATTGCAAACGATGTACACTGTAGCCCTAAACGTAGACGCATGTACGCATTGCGTACCTATTTTTACGAACTGTCCTTGGGTTTTTGGCCATGATTGTAGCTTGGGAATTCAGAAATTTTTGGTAGTAAAACAGCGAGCTAGCACATACACCTCTTCTTTAAAGAATATGCATTACGACATTAACATTATATCATCATACTTGCACATTTAAGAAATAGAAAATAGTTCCCGTGCTTACATACAGTTATAAAAACACCAGTTGAAGTATGGGAGAACAAGAAATTGAAGAGGAATCGAGTTCTTCCAAACTTTCACAAATGTTTCTATAATTCTTTGTAAACACAGAAAAAATGTTTAATTTATATATCAGAACAATTATAATGGGGCAGTGAACTCAGGCGAAGAATAATGATATTAGGTGTTACTCCGAGTGACGAACCATACCGGACAAGTAAAGAAAACTCTACTTGGCCCAGCTGGGGTTCGAACCCGCGACCTTCGGTGTTTACTAGTCCGATGCTCTACCGACTGAGCTGCAGGTCAAGTTGGGAGCTGGTGGTCGAATGATAGTACTTGACATAAAGCCTTATACATTAATAAATATAAGCCTGATCTTAATATCCAAGTTCATCATGTTAACACAATTTTTAGCTTATAACTAGTCACACGCCCTAATATTTTCTTTCTCTATCCTATTTTCTGTCAGTAATTAATCATTAGCTCGATATCTCAACATAAGACTATTCACACCACTGTAATATAATTCTATTAGATGCGTCATATCCTTGTTATTCAATTAACATATCGTATTTATATATAAATATACCGCCTGTAAAAATAATTATTCTCTCACATCTTGTACTGAAGATGGCATAAGTTTGCCGAAACATGTTTACATTAAAAAAATTTGTCGTTTACTTGAAGTTTATAGTAACTTTAGTGCTATTAAGAACATATATATATATATATATATATATATATATATATATATATATATATATATATATATATATATATGTATATATATATATGGTAATAAGGTTGTTCTCCGAGTGTAACGAAACCAAACTGGGAAGCATTTTAAAAATGCAGACCCCAGTAGGAATCGAACCCTTTCTCCGCCAGACCGTGTAGCTCAGTCGGTAGAGCGTCCGCCTAGCGTTCGGAAGGTCGTGGGTTCGATGCTTCCCAGTTTGGTTTCGTTACACTCGGAGAACAACCTTATTACCGTTTATCCACCTGAGTGACAACTTCCACCATTTATATATATATATATATATATATATATATATATATATATATATATATATATATATATATATACAGTGCATACATACGTACATATACATACATATAAACATCTCGCAGAATTTCTTTCCCACTCGCGTGTAATTTCGCATGTAAGTGGAAATACGCGTGTCCAAATTAGCACCCTCGCCCGCGCTCAGGGAAAAACAAGACTTTACAACTTCATGTTTACATGCAGTTATAGAAACACGGCTTTTAAAGTGCTTATATCACTTGTGGGGTTTTAACGTATTTGAATAGAGCAAAAAATGTTAGTTAATAAGTTATTTTGCCGTTTTTGATTTACTTTAATAACAAGACGCCCGCTAGGCGTGAACTCGGGCTACTGTGGGCTGGTGCCTTGCAAAATAATAGAACAACAGCAGTGCTGTTTGGAGTTAATGGTTGAATTTGATGCAACTTTCAGTCAATTGACTGTAGTAGTGTAATATTCATCATAGAGAAAATCATGGTGGGTATACTGGTGTACCAAAACATTGATTTGGCAGCCATACTGGTTTGCCAAAACATTGAAATGGTGGCCATACTGGTGTACCAAAACATTGAAATAGTGGCCATACTGGTGTACCAAAACAATGAAATAGTGGACAATCAGCCATACTGGTGTACCAAAACAATGAAATAGTGGTAATACTGGTGTACCAAAACAATGAAATAGTGGCCAATCAGCCATATTGGTGTACCAAAATAATGAAATAGTGTGGCCATACTGGTGTACCAAAACAATGAAATAATGGCCATATTGGTGTACCAAAACAATGAAATGGTGGCCATATTGGGGTACCAAAACAATGAAATAGTGGCCATATTGGTGTACAGAAACAATGAAATGGTGGCCATATTGGTGTACCAAAACAATGAAATGGTGGCCATACTGGTGTACTAAAACAATGAAATAGTGGCCATATTGGTGTACAAAACAATGAAATGGTGGCCATACTGGTGTTACCAAAACAATGAAATGGCAGCCATACTGGTGTACCTAAACATTGAAATGGTGGCCATATTGGTGTACCCAAACAATAACTTGATGAAAGTAATGTATAAACTGTTGAATAGAATCGACTTTTATTTGCAAGACATCAGTACAATAAATCAATAATAAACAATACAAGCAAAAATGAAGCAAACTACAAATATTAATACAGTTTAAACCTCAATACATTTACATACAGATACAGCATTCACAGACACAAGTCAGCTAGTTCGGCTAAATGTCAACCTCGAATCGATGAAGATGTAAAACATAGCATGTTTACCTTTCACTTGCAAGTTGGCTTTACCAACTTTCTTTGTTCTTTGATTTACAGCACTTGAGCAACATTTTTCAGCAGAATTTAATAACACACGTATAAAATTGATCGAGAACACATTGATCGAGAGTTGATCGAGTACTACACATTTTCAGCGTACGGGGGAGGGCCAGTGTATTACTAACAACTTTATATTTTACCTTCCACATGGAGAATGAAAATGTAGATAAAGAATACAACATAAAATCCATCTATTATAATTGTACATATGACATTGAATATAGTGGGGACACTAGGGGGCAGAGGGCAACCTCCTTCCCCCAATAATTTAAAAAATCTTTGAATGATAGCTGAATAACTGTGCAACAAAGTTGTAACAATAATTTTTCAACCATGAAAGCATTGGTAGGCTATAAATTAAGCTATTATATTGCATAAAATTTAAGGCCAAAAAGAACTAAGATTTCCAGCAACAAAAGGTGGTTATATGCTGACAACCTAAATTCACCCCCTCCCCCCAGAAAAAAACAACAAAAAAAACAAAAAAACAACAAAATGTTTGTAAAGTGTCTGCCTCTGATTCAATAATAATTATATTGTACATGTACCTCTTTTCCACATCAGATAAACTTTGTACTTCAAAAACATCATTTGGATATGTTTTAATAGTTTCCATGAATTTCCTCTTTTCTTCCTCTGTAGGAATTTTGTATCCTGTTGGGTCATCTTTCCTCCCCTTTCCAACAAAACGGCTCCTAAAATTGCCATCAAAACTTCCGTCAGCTATTGAAAGCATCTTATCCTTGTAGTGGTTCTCCAGATCTACTGTTATTCTGTCAATTAGGGCCACAACATTGTACTCTTTCACACGTTTTAGAATCACATCCTTTAACACCAAAAACTGGGCTTCCATGAAATTGTTTGTTCTATTGCCTCTTGTCATGAGATCTGAACGAAAACAGAGAGCAAACTCCTGCTTTACATCTTCTGAATCCTCAAAGTATTTTAGGGCATTCTCATATGATTGAACAATTTCATCACCAAGTAAATCACTATAGCACTCCTCAAATGACTCTTCGGAACTTGCATATAATGTTGTTTTGAAGAGATTAAAAATGTGAGGACGGTGCGACTGGCTAATTCCATGTTTTCGTTCTACAAGCCATCTCCACGTCTGCTGTAATATATGAAAAATGCACAAAAGTAAGGTGGCTAATGGCCATGTAAACTGTAGAGCATTCCTTTCCTCCCTACAGTTGTCAGTAAGGATTAACTTTGGCCCCAAATCACGACCACGAGCATAGAAGGCATCTTCTGGGAAGCAGTTCTTCAACATTTGAAAACCATGTTTCAGAGTGCTTTCCTTCTCATCACTCGTTATCAATACACCACATGGAAGAGCACCAGAAACATTGTGTGTACAGAATAAAAAAATCTTAAGGTTGTGTTCCTCAGTGTTCGATGTAGCATCTACGAACAAAAGCTCTCCACTTTGAGGTATATTCTGATGAACACGTTTCATCAAGGGAGTAACGATGGCAATAAGAAGTGGAGTCTCATCCCCCCCCCCCATATAACTGATAGTCAGTCGATGCTTCACGATGTTCTTTATTGTACTCACCAATCTTTTCTGCAAGCTTTTCATACATTTCAACATTTTCCCCTCCAAAGTTCTCCTTGTTGTACTGATCATATAGGTAATGAAAGTCTCTGTTGCGTGGGGTTATGGAGCGATCAGCCTTTTTTAGATGATATTCTATGTCATTAATACACGATGCTTTCAGTTCCTTCAGGAATTGCTGACGTGCCCCTGCTGGTGTATGACCAGCTGCATAAAGCTGTTTCACTTTCAGCAGGCAATCGTGTGATAAATCTTTGAAATTTGATGACTCAAGATTGGTAGTTGAGTGATTGTGTTCCAGGTCAATATTAATATGACATGTGTTACTGGAATCTATCTTTACTGCTAACTGAAAAGGGCAGTTAGTATTTTTGACTCTTGCAGTTGGATTGAACTTCAGTTTCTGTTGTGGATCCTTATTTGGACTCCGGTTTCTAGTATTATGTTGACACCGATAGTAATTTTGTACAAGATATCCTTTGGTTTGTTTTTTCTTGGCTTTAACCCTTAGGGTTACTTGATTGATTGTTTGGTATTCTGCAAGCCAGCCTTCCAAGCCCTCCACAGTCAGATCTTCTGTCGTGACATAAATTTTTAACGTCGAAAGGTCCTTAGGGTCGCAACAAAACATACTTTTGATTACATACCGAGTGTCCTCAGGAAGCTTTTCTAAGACTGCAGTTTGAAGGTCCTGTTTCTCTGCAGCTGAAATATTATCAAGATCATAACGCTTATTCAGTTCGCTCACAGCTGACTCTATTAATCCTTCAATATCCAACGCTTTGTCATTATTCGCCATCTTTTATATACTTCGACAATCTGCATAATACTTCGCCGACCAACCCAGGTCTACTATAGTCTATTGTAAGCATTGTGAGCGTGTTTATCATTAAAACACAAACTCCCTTCGAACAACACAACCAAAGGCCGTCAGGAAAAGAAAAAACTCGCGACTCATGCATGAAAATCAGCCATGATGAAATCATTTGAGCACGCTTCAGGGTCGCAAAGGCTTTTGGGAAACGTTGCGCAAGAATTGCAATTTGTCGACACAAAAAAAAAAAAAAATAAAAAATAAAAATAACAGAGCCGAAACCTAGACTCGGCTACCACAGGTAGCCCGAGTAATTAATAGTTTCTGAGATATAGCTAAGCCTTTCAACATGTCAATTTCGGCTTCCGCCAAAAATTTCCGTCGTTCATTTTAAGCGCGGAGGCCTGGGACTCAGGAACCTAAGCCGACTGTCTTCTTAGTTGGAACTCACGTGCGTACTGGAAAACGGGTGTGAGCTCGACATTTCGATTTTTCAGGCAAATATATGTGTTTTTGTGAATCAATAAGCCCAAACGTATAGTTGTTTTGGATTGACTCATTCCTGAGTCCCAGGCCCCCAAGGTGTTAAAATGAACGACGGATTTTGGGAATTGGCATGTTCAGAAGCCAATATGTCAGGAACTATTTGACTAAATCAGAAACGGCAAAATAACTTATTAACTGATTTTTAAATACGTTAAAGCCCCACAAGTGATATAAGCCCTTCAACCAATCAGCGCGCAGGTTTTATAAATGTTATTTTATAAAACAGTATGTCATACATCGAATTCAACCTACGTTCAAATCAAATCATCTGAGTCCCAGTAGCTTAAAGTGTCTATGAAACGAAAATTAAGTTTGTCTTACTTGAAAGAACACTTAAAATCATCGAGTAACAGTTTCCAGTTTTTCGTTTCCTTGCTTTGTTCTTGAGATATTTTACTTTGTTTGATATGCAAATTAGACATTTTGACATCGTAGGTGCATAATGAGCTATCGGAGAAGGTTAGATATCTCTTCTATTATGAAACCAAATTAATTTGAATGAAGCATGTGGATGTGTTTCGCCCACAATTAACACTAAACATGTATATCTTCAAGTGATTATTGTATTTCATAATAGCAAAGATATATTTAATGATCCAACTCCTTATACGCATATTTTGCGACAACTAAGAATACAGCTATGACACACACGCAATGTTTTTGTGGGAGGAGGGTTCGGGGAGAAGTTCTCCGAATGGTGAAAATTGTGGTCAGCCTCATCCCAACAACTCAACGTTACGGTCTTAGTTGTTCTATAGGGGTAATAATCCCCAAGTAGGACTCTAGTCTAATGTCCTAGGGGTCGTAGATCCCCATGTTGGACTTTGCCCAAGCGGTCGTAGTTCCCCAAGGGCATCCTACATGTCCAAGGGGTAATAGATCCTCGAGTTGGACATTCCTTACTTTCGACTAATTCTTATAATTACATCAATTCGTATGAGTCTATGGGGTTGAGGGTGACCTTTGGGAGAACTTCATCCCCAAACCAAATCTTTACTAAAATAGTAATGCTATATACAAAATTGATTCATATATTAAGATAATAAAGTGTCCACCGTAAGTCATTTGACGCAGTTCGCATGACAGACTTTATATAGGAGTAGTGTTTTTGTGAAAACTTTTTAACCAACATATACAGTTTGCTTGTTGGTTTGTTTGTTTTTTGTTTGTTTTTTGTTGGTTGGTTTTTGGGGTTTTTTTTTTGTTTTTTGTTTTGTTTTTTTGTTTTTGTTTTTAAAATAAAGATGTGAAAAATCGTTGAATGGGTGGGATGGGAGGTAATTTGTTCACTTTACCGAGCTTACACGTAGCTTATTGGGTAAAGCTCTTGATCACAATGATGGTTCATATGGTGCGTGTTGAAATCTTATAAGGACGACTAGGTGAAATTTGATTGGTAGATTTTCCCGCGAAAAAGAGGAAATACCGTTTCCATTGGTAGACTATTCATTGCCTTGTGTTCTGCACGTGCGGAGTCATGCGGAGTCATGCGGGTCGGAAAGACTGACCTTTATACCCGTCTGGGGTTTATTTGAGTTGTTCACAGCTGAGAAATTGATCTTTGGCCGAACCCCTACCGATTTACAAGGCCTTTACGCAGCTTTACGTTTTTCAGCTTTACGCATTTTGCTTAGACGTTTTTGTCTCATTAACTTAAATTTATATTTGCTATAGGCGTATATAAATTAGCTAACTTTTTCGGTAACTCGTTATGCACATGTGCCGTCAAAATGTTTAATTTGCAAATGAAACAAACTGAAATATCTCAAGAACGAAGCACGAAAACGAAAAACTATAAAAGATGTTACTCTAGTCTCTACCATTTTAAGTGTTCTTTCAAACTTAATTTTCGTTTCATGGTCACTTTAACGGTTAGAGCGTCTCACCGGTGATCAGAAGGTTGTAAGTTCAAGTCCCGCATAGTAACTCAAACATTTTTCGAGTATAAAATAGGTCGAAGAATATTTACACTCAATTCTCATATACGACCTAGCATATCTGTCTCTTCTCTTCTCTTAACATGTATTACGACATTAACATATTTCATCAAACGTGCACAAAGTATGTCATACATCGAACTCAACCTACGTTCAAATGATCTGAGTCCCAGTAGTTGAATGCTTAGAGCGTCTCACAGGCGATCAGAAGATTCTTACAAAGAGAATTTCATAAATTTTTACACCCATTTCTCAAACTTGAGCTATAGTTACCACATCTGTTCATTCGTTGACTAAGCCCCGTAGCTCAGTGTTCAGAGCGCTGCATATAGCATATATCACAGCGAGTTTGATTCCAGGTGGGAAGGTTTTGATGTTGCATTTTTGCAACATGTCACCGGTGGTTTTGGTGTTAAAATGCATATATTTTTACGCTGAATTTTCCTTACGCCGCCGTCATGCATGCGTAGTAATGTCGTGGATATAGTGACGTGGATGGTGACGTGGATGGCGGCGTAGATTGTGACGTGGAGAGTAACGTGGATGGTGACGCAAAATTGTTACGTGGATGGTGATGTGGACAGTGACGTAGATAGTAAAGTGGATGTTGATGTGAATGGTTGACGTGGAGAGTGACGTGGATGGTGACGTAAATAGTGACGTCGATAGTAACGTGGATGGTGATGTGGATGGTGACGTAGATTATGACGTGGATGGTGATGTGGTGGTGAAGTAGAGAGTGCCGTGGGTGGTGATATGGACGGTGACGTAGATAGCAACGGGAATGGTGATGTGGATAGTGACGTAGATTGTGACGTGAATGTTGATGTTGATAGTGACGTAAGTAGTAATACCCCCCCCATCGGGAGTTCAAAGGGATGCCGCCTCATTAAATATTCAATTTTTAATTATTCATTCTCAGTTCCTGTAGGACCCCCTAACCCTAGCTGTCAATCAATCCCCCGGTTTTCTCTACGTCATAATCGACTTATTACTTATGCTTCCCCCCAAACCCTAGCTTGTTGCTTAACCCCCCGTGTAATACGTCATTCTCCGACTGATTTCCGAAGTTCAAAAGGCACTAAACGTATATCCTTATAAGCTATAGTAACCAACTTTCATTTACGCACTTTACCTTAGTTATCGGACACGTTCAGAGCGTATCATGGATATTATTTACGACGAACTACAGAGAAATAACATTGATATCGACAGAGACACTTTGTCGTACTACATTAAAACTCTTCTAGAAGAACACCAAGACCTGTACGATAGTATAAACAATCATATCAGTGGGGATAACTTGCTGAGTAATCTGAGTATAATTTACAAAGAGATGAACCCCAACAATTTTGGCCGAATTATCGCTTATTGACTTTAGTGTATAGTGTAAGAGAATCCTTGGATGAAGAATCAAGTCGAGAAGCTGTGCGAAGAACGTTTTTAAGTGTCGATATATAAACGAAATTTTATTTCGTTACGGGGCGGCTGAGTGCACACGGTATATGTATTTGCATAGTGTAGTATATTTTAATAATAGGGTATTCAGGAGACGTATGAGGATAATAGGGAGCATTGCTACTAATATTTGCATAGACCACATGTAAAAAAACTCGTTAAAAACTCATTAAGAGTCATTAAGAATTAAAACAATGAGACGTGTTCGGGCAAACGGAGTTGTAATCATAGAGAATGTACAGCATAGCGTCGTTTCATTCGAGTTCTGTTCTCTTACGAGTAACATCGAAAGTTCTTTGGCGTGTTTTTGGAAAGTTTTATTGGATTTATTCTTGACTGCGATTAAAATGTCTCAAACGGTAAGTTGATCTTTTGAACATTTATAAAGCTTGCAGTTTGTTTCATAGCATTAAATTCGAGTGTTATACTTATGAATTTTTACTTCGCGTTTTAGATTGATATGATTGATATGATCAAGCGGTGTGAGACCGAAGGCGATTTAGAGTTTTTGGAGGAGTCGTTTGCGCTCACCGAGGAGCAAAGGAGGGTTGTTTTACAGCAGAAAATTATCTTCTGGACGAATGCCATGGCTGAAGAGCTGCAGCGAGAGATCGAGACGCCTTCCGACGTTGTGCCCAATTTGATGGCGAATTGGACCGATGAAGAAAAGCGGCATTTCAACAAGGAATGGGTCAACGATGATTTCTTGTGCCCTGACGAAGAAGGAGTCCACAGTAAATGTCATGAGCAGCCTGATTCTCCTGAACCGTCGGAAAACCAAGTCGGCGAAGGCAGCAAACGAAAGCGTGGCAACGACACCGAATCTCCCGAGAAGCGCAAAAAACCCGAGGAATACTTCACCATCAAATCAGTTAAGCAGGTCAACGTCCGAAAGTTCAAGACCACAGGTACTGACTATACTGTTCAGTTTTTACCTTTAAATATTCATGGAGTTTCTGACATTATGTCAGTATTAAACAGTGCTTTTAAGCGCTTATTTGATCGGTTAACCACCGATATGTCTTCTCATGACCAAGTTCGCCTTATCCTGAATTCCCATCAACTCGACCGTCCCATTTCCCTGCCTTTCCTACCCCGAGACCGCCTAACTCCCGAGAAATTCCTGGCCGCTGTGGAGAGAGTCGTCCAGTCGAATACGCAGTTTACTTTGGACGAATCGGTCAACATCAACGTGGTCCACGTCGAAATGCCTCATGGTGGTGCGGGAAAACGAAGAGATGTAGTCAATCTACAGAGTTACCTCAACAAAAAAGGTTGTTTTGTTCAAATTAAGAATAAGGATGACCTGTGTTGTGCGAGAGCCATCATGGTTGCCAAGGCGAAGTTTGACAAAGACCCACAATACAAAAGTATCGTTAGCCATTCAGGAACACTGCTAGGTCGTTTGGCCCACGAACTTCACGAGACCACCGGTATCCCCCTGGGTCCCTGCGGGATCCCCGAAGTCAAAAGGTTCCAGGCTGTCCTCCCTGGATACCAACTCAACGTGGTCTCCAAGGAACACTTGAACGCCCTAATTTATTCTGGTCCTGAAGCTGACAAGCACCTGTACCTTTACCACCACGACAACCACTACGATGTGATTACGAGCATGCCTGCCTTCCTCGCCAGGAAACAGTACTGTCACGCCTGTAAGAAAGGTTATGATAAGATTACCGACCATCCATGTGGAGACTTATGCAAGCTGTGCAATACCCAAAACTGCCCTGCCGTCAAGTGGAAGTACTGCAAGGACTGCAATCGGTTTTTTAAGAGCGATGAGTGCTTCGCCCGCCACAAAGAAACCACCGACAACAAGAAAGCCCTCTGTTGTTCCCTGACAAAATGTAAAAAGTGCCAACGCGTCGTGACAAGAGCCATCATGCATGATCATCATTGTGGCCTAGTGCGCTGCTCCGTTTGCCAAAAATACGTGAAACCTGACAATCACCAGTGCTATATTCAGCCCATAGTTGAGAGGAACCGACAACCTGCCCAAGAAGGTACCAGTAACGAGTTTCTTGACGATGACGTCGCTGTGGACAGTGAGAATGGTGGTGACGAAAGAGACCAGACCTTAATGTTCTTCGATTTCGAATGTACCCAAGACGACGGACAACATATTCCCAATCTCTGCGTGGTCCAGAACGAAAGCGGTGATGAGATCGTGTTTTCTGGTCCAAACACCAAGGAGGAATTCTGCGAATGGCTCTTCAAGGAGAACGCCAATACTACCTTCATCGCGCACAATTTTCAGGCGTATGATGGGTACTTTATCCTTCAGTACTTGTACAAGAATGGCATAACTCCTGAAGTCATCACCCGCGGTGCCAAAATCTTGTCTCTCTCCGTGCCAGAAAGGAATATCAAGTTCATCGACTCACTCTGTTTCATCCCTATGCGTTTGGCAGACTTTCCAAAAACGTTTGGCATTACTGAACTCCAGAAAGGCTACTTTCCACATTTTTTTAACCGCGCCGAGAACCAAGACTATGTTGGACCCCTTCCTGAAGCCAAATTCTACGATCCTGATGGTATGAGTCCTGGCGATCGAGAGAAGTTTTACGTGTGGTACAACGAGCTTCAGAATCAAGAGTATGTCTTCGACTTTCAAGCCGAAATTCTGAGCTACTGCCAGTCCGATGTCGATATTCTCCGTCAATGTTGTCTGGAGTTTCGTGAGTTGTTCCGTCAAGTCACCGATGTGGACCCTTTTGCCTCTTGCCTCACCATCGCCTCCGCTTGCAACCTGGTTTTTCGCAAGACCTTCTTGAAGGAGAACACTATCGCTGTTATTCCACCCTGTGGTTATACACCTGAGAATAAGCAGTCGGTGATTGCACTGAAGATGTTGGCTTATATCGCCCAGCGTGACAATATCGCCATTCGACATGCCCGCAATCATGGAGAGCAACGCATTGGGAAATACCTCGTCGATGGGTACAACGCCGAAACGAACACAGTGTGGGAGGTGCAAGGCTGTCTGTGGCATGGTTGTACCAAATGTTATGCCAGGGATACCATCAATCCTGTCAACGAGTTAACCATGCATGAACTTCATCAAAGAACCCTGGAAAAAGTTCAGTTCTTAACGGACAATGGCTATAACGTTGTGGAAATATGGACTTGCGACATCGACCGTCAGCTCGCTGCAGACCCTGATATGAAAAGGTTCTTTGACGACTTCGAGATCTCCGAGCCCCTACAGCCAAGAGAAGGTTTCTTCGGTGGAAGAACCAATGCGACTCGTCTCTTCTACGAAGCCCAGCCCAACGAGAAAGTCCACTACGTGGATTTTTGCAGTTTGTACCCGTGGTGCAACAAGTACGGTGAATATCCCATTGGCCATCCCGAAATCATCACCGAAAATTTCAAACCGGTCAGTGAATACTTTGGTTTAGTGAAATGCTCTGTCCTTCCTCCCCGTGGCCTTTACCATCCTGTCCTCCCGTACCGCACCCAAGGAAAACTCATGTTCCCGTTATGTCGCACCTGTGCTGATACCCTTCAACAAGAACCATGTCGCCATTCCGACATCGACCGAGTTGTCCATGGAACCTGGGTCACTCTCGAACTCCAAAAAGCGTTGGAGAAAGGCTACCAGTTGGTGAAGATCGACGAAGTGTGGCATTTTCCGGAGCACACCGACGGTCTGTTCAAGGACTACGTCGACACGTTCCTCAAGATTAAGCAAGAGGTAAGATATTAGTATTGTTTTTTCACATTTTTTAGTACCAATTATGACTTAATATTCTCATTCTTCTTTAGGCGAGTGGTTTCCCTGCAGACTGCGACAACGACGAGAAGAAGGCGCAATATATCGCGGATTACGCTGCTAACGAGGGTATTCGGTTGGATCCGAATCAGATTGTCAAGAATCCTGGTCTGAGGGCGCTGGCAAAGCTGATGTTGAATTCTTTTTGGGGTAAGTCGAACAAAACACATATTAAATGTGAATGGAAGGGGTGAGTGGAGGGCCTGGGGGAGACGTAATGCAGTTGTTTACACAGAGGTTAATCTTTTTCTTTTTTCTTTTTATATTACTATAGGTAAATTTGCACAGCGTCCCAACATGACCCAGGTCAAGATAGTTTCGGATCCGGCTGAATACTTTGACTTGTTGTCGAGCGACAAAATCACCGTGACAGACGCCAACTTCATCAACGACGAACTGATTGAGGTCCACTTCGAGAACGTCGACGAGTTTGTTGAAGCCAGTGGAAAGACAAACGTTGTTATCGCCGCCTTCACGACAGCCCACGCCCGTCTCAAACTCTATGGTGTCCTGGAACAGTTGGATCGCCGAGTCTTGTATTTTGATACAGACTCTGTGATCTACGTGTCAAAGGAAGGAGACTGGGAACCACCCACCGGATCCTACCTTGGTGAGCTCACTGACGAACTGGACGGCAAACACATCACCACATTTGTGTCCGGCGGGCCCAAAAATTACGCGTATGAGACGAACTCGGGTAAAACCGTGTGTAAAGTTAGAGGGATCACTCTTAATTATAGGACCCAACAAAAACTTAATTTTAATGTCATGTGTGACATGGTGTACCGTAATGTTATGTGTGATGTGGTAGATCCGTTGTCTGTAAATATTCCGTATAAAATAGTGCGTGAAAGAAAAGAAAAGAGTGTGTCAACCAGGGGGGAAACTAAAGATTATAGAGTTGTATATAATAAGCGTGTAATTGTAGATAGTTTTGACACTTTACCTTATGGATTTTAACTTTGTGTGTTTGTAAATAATTATCAACTGTTGTGTGTGCTTGTAAATAGGAAAATTATATATTTTATTACCACTACCAGTTGTCTTGTTTTGAAGAAAAATAATTGCCAGGTGTGGGATTCGAACCCACGTCTTCTGGGACTTTAAACCCAGCGCCTTAACCATTCGGCCACCCTCGCGCTCACATTTGAAGTTCGATATTTTCTCTTTATAAAAAACTGGATCGTGGGGTTCCTTGAGGTTCAATGATTCAATCTTAGGATTCAATGATTCAATCTTAGGATTTAATGATTCAATGATTCGATGATTCAATCTTAGGATTCAATGATTCAATCTTAGGATTCAATGATTCAATCTTATAAAAAGCATTTGCGTGAAAGAGTGACATCAGTTTATGATTGACAGTCACTGGGTGAACATGTCTTACGTTTGTGAAGTCTGCGAAAAATCATTCACTACATCAAGTAATTGTCTACGCCATATAAGATCTTTTCATCACAAAAGGTCTATCAGTGATAGGGTAACAACATCTGCCCCATTTACTGCTATGACAGCTACATTCACCCCTGAGAGTCAAAAAACGTACTCGATACAACTGACACATCCGTTTGGACTCTTGGTCTCTGGAGGCACGAAAAGTGGGAAAACAACTTTTGTCAAACAGTTATTGGTTTATGCTAGCACTATGATCGACCCACCTCCGGAAAATATCATGTATTTCTACTCGGAATATCAAGGTACATTTGCTGAAATAGAAACCCTAATTCCAGGGATTCAGTTTATCCAAGGTTTGCCCCAATCGATGTTGGATAACATTAACCCCCAAACAAGAAATCTATTTATAATTGACGATATGATGGGAGAGAAAGACGCAGAAATCGCTAAACTATTTACGAAAAAATCGCACCATGGGAATCTAAGTGTAATTTATATCGTACAAAACCTATTTCATCAAAGCAAAGATCATCGTACCATTTCCCTTAACGCCAGTTATTTATGTCTGACGAAAAACGTTCGAGATGCTAGTCAAGTAGTTCATTTGGCTAAGCAACTGTATCCAAGCAACACAAAATTTTTCCAACAAGCCTATCAGATGGCAACTAAAGAGCCGTATTCTTACCTATTTGTTGATCTCACTCCGACCTGTCCCGATGAAATCCGAGTAAGATCCGGGATCTTTCCGACTGACACCCACTACGTGTACCAGCCCAGAGTATAAAAGGGGCTTGTCAGTGACAATGCGATCATTTGACAATGTCTGCTTGTATAAGAAGGAACTGCGATGTTTTAAAAGTATTGGCAAAGTGTAATCCTCAACTGCGAAACGCAATTATAAAAGCTGCCGACGACGATATATTAGAAGCCATTAGACAGTGTCTTTTGAACGTGTGGTGTGAAACAATTAAGATTACTCTGAAAACAGCAAGGAAACTAGCCCCTTATAACGATCATATCAAGTTTGTTGCTGATAAACGTCATCCAGTAGCAAAAAGAAAGAAAGTTATTCTACAAGAAGGTGAAGGTTTTCTACCGTTTCTCCTAGCTCCTGTACTTGAACAACTGGCGAGTTTTTTAACCAAATAATGGAACACGTCAGGAGATTGGTGTTAGTTCCAGAACATATGACAGACCGAAAGAAACCCTTGGTCACTCCTTTAACAGCGCAGGTGAATGAACTAGATTCAGAAATGCAAAATCTTCTTAAACGTCAAGATATAACACAAGACGAGAAAGTGAAAATGTACGATCAGTCGCTTCAACGCTACCTGAATTATTACGATAAACGCATGAGTAGACCCGTACGTGTAAACGTCGTATCGACGCCCATAGCTGACGATAAACCTGAAGAATCAGTGAATACAGAAGAGATTGCTGAAACAGAACCCTCTGAGTTGCCTGAAGAGATAGAAACTGACATTTTAGAAAGTGTACCTGTAACAATGAGATCAAGAGCTCGACAGTTGGTTAAGAAACTTAAAGCGAATAAAGACCTCATAGGATGGACTGACCAAGGACAAATGGTGTTTAAAGGACGACCAATTCCGGGTACAAATGTTGTTGACTTGGTCAACGATTCTCTACGCCAACGAAAGAATTTCAATCCTGCTGGATGGCAGCTTTTCGCAAAAGCATTAGGAAACATGAATGTTCCCGAAGGCATTATCAGAAATGAAAATCGTTTAAGCATGGTACGAGAATATAAGACTAAAGATATTTCAGACACCTCCCCGCCCCTGACGTCATCTCCCGCAACATCAAAAAGAACAAAAGAAAAACAGAAACGAAGAGACAAAAACTTACATCCATATAAATGGGTTAAATAAATTTATTCCTTGTAAAGCTTTGATATTACAATAAAGTATATTTTTACAACATTAATTGTCTTGTATTTATTACACACAATAATATTTACGCATAAAGTCACGAACTAGCATGTCATTCCATTCTTTATTATCAGTAGACATGCCAGCAATTGTTGACATGGCTATATTTCTACATCGATGTAAAGCATAAAATAAACAATATTGTCCACACACGCAAGACCCTAATGACTGTAAAGTCTGTTCATTCCAGGTAAAACTGATAGTATGATCTCGTAAAAACGTTTCAAAGCTTTTGCTATAAAATCCGGGTTCTTGTCCGTACGAGTCCAAAAATTCCCCTTGTCCATCTGAAGTGAGATAAATTGCTACCCAATGCGTACCAGGTCCATTACTAGAATCCACATTCAGAATAAAACCTCTAGGTCTTTTCGGTATCTGACTTGGTAGACGATCCGATGGTAACACGTCTTTAAATACGGTCTTGGTAAATGGATCACTTTTCAGGACGTTTAGGATTTGTAGAGTGTTCATCTTAACTGCTAAAGTCGCACAGAACGTTGCGGTTGGCGTCAATTTCGATAAGGCTTTGAAATTCTCCAAGCACCACGATATTTATAGCTGCTGTCAGAGCCGTTCCAAATTGACATTCTATCGATACGTTTCCGTTTTTAATCGGTTGAATATGATCACTCAGGCACAGATCAGCTGTCAGATCAAACACGAATAGAGTGTACCCATTGGCATACTCATCTCGTGTAATACCATTGCCATCATTTTGAAATAACTTGTTAGTACCAGCATACAAGGTTTGGAAAGCGGACACGTAGTTACTTCCTCTCGCAGCAGCAAATTTCAGTTGTAGGGGTTTTCCAGGCAAGTGTTCTCCATTTACCGTTAGACCAAGAGAAGTGATGTCGTAGTTTTTGAAATTGAAAGGATTTTTGGTATAGGTACCATTATAAGCATCTGCATCCACCATTCCGATAACCACTCGATTAGGTATAGGACCTTGAAATATATTTGGTTGATTTCCTGACATATTTCCTCTCGGTACAGAAACCACTTTACAACTGACACGATTGATAGGGTACTTGGCCGTGACACGCTGAAGGGCATGGGTATGAGCCATCATAACGGTAGAAGAAACGTTGACACGACGAGCGCGAAATACACATTCTTCCAAAACCACTTTAAAGTCAGGATGATCTGCTGACGACACCAGGGAAAATGGATTTCTTGAACGCACTAGCTTGAGTTTGATTGGTACCGCACCAAGAATATAACGGTCTTGTGCAAACAAGTCGGAATGGATTCTTCCTTCCATAGCCACAGACTTGCTTTGGCTTGCATGATCATACCGCAGTTTCAAACCCTTGTTTGCATCGGCATCTACTGCTACAGGGTTCACGACATCCATTCGACCAGCCTGATCTTTATAGAACAGCGCTGAGGTTAGATGAGATGATTTTGCGTCTTTGCTAAAATTCAGTACAGTTTCCATGTAGGATCGGTAGGGATATGCAGTGCTAGACGGTGTGACAAGTTTGTTGTTCAGGTAAACTTCTACTTGAGAAAATAAAGCATGCATCCACAGATTTACAGGTCCAACTTGAACATCTTCATCGAGATCAGATCCATCATTGTTGGTTATTTTTGCTTTTACGTGTAGGTAACTGTTTGCTAAATCGGTATACACATCAGAATTTGCAGCACACAGAAACTCAATGGTGTCTGAAGCTCCAATGCTCGATACTGGATCTATATCTTCCCAAAACCCTTTATTCATTTCTACTTGAGTAGCAGGCATTACAAATAAATCTAATTCAGATTTTCCACACCCACACGAATCTTTATGTAGGGCACTAAAAGCTTGACTCATGATTTATATTTTATAAACGGTCCGATCTTTGCTTCCGTAGGCACAGATGTTTTCTTCTTCGCAGTTTGCGAACGACTGATGGTTTTACGTCTTGTGTTGGCTTTTATAGGAGAATTCACCCGTTTGCGTTTACGACTGGCTCCTGATTGGTTCGTAATTTGACGTACACCTTTTTGAGCAAGATCTTTCACGGCTTCAGAACCACGCCCTTTTATCGCTTGCTTTACATTCTTCCCTGCCAGAACATCTTGGCCAACGTCTTTTAAAGCTCGCAGAGCTCTTCTTCCAATAGCTTGAGCTCCTCGTTTTACCAGAGGTATTGCAAAGCGTGCAATACTTTTAAAAAAACTTCCAATGCCATAACCTTTCTGAATACGTGCACCTCGAAAACCAGGTAGACTTCCACCTTGTTGTTTTCTCAAATAATGTTGTTGGAATTGCTTTACGTCTGGAATAATTGTATGTCTCATTTTTAAATGAAATACGAAGATCTCCGCTGTCTAAAGTGAAGTGTCACGATCGACTTCCCGAAGCCAAATGATACGTTTTCGTCTTTGTCGTCCTTTATATTCACTTCAATTGTTTCGAAAGACTTTACCTTGACAGGAATATATTGTAGGTTACGGAGACTGACGTTCACGTTTTCTCCATAAACTCCTTGAGTATTGACAATTCTGAATAGAGGCACTTTGACATCACCGACAAACTGTGCATCCACGATATCGGTATATACATACATGGCTGAAAATCCCGCGTTAACGTCTGCTACGTAAGGGCTTAGGGGTTTTTTCTTAATTACGGTGTCTTGTTGAAACCCTAAGGTTGTAGCAATATCACCAGATATCCACACGAGTGAACCTTAAGACACATCAATCATGACTTTGTGTTTACTTGCATTGTAAGAAAATTTTATCTTGGTTCGTGCCTCTTTTGTCATGCTACGGTTAAAAGCCCCTACGAGATCAGCAATGGTGTTATAGTAACCATTTGGAATGAGAGCCATATCGTCATATTTCGTTCCAACGTTATAGAGAAACGTTTGTTGATTACCTTTTCGAATTGTGCTCCATGTATGGGGATAATACAACTCTGACAAGGCTACTTCCCAGTCGCCTGTCAGTTGTATAGTTTCAGCAAGTTTCACTTTAAAATTTGCTACAGTATTATCTGGAAAATATTCCATAGAGCTATTGCTTGGAAGCGTTAAATAAAACTGTGTTGCCATGTCGAAGAACAAAACACAAATGAACACAAATTGTAAGGTACACATATTTTTATTTCGTTATATCTTTTACATTATCGGCTGGTACCCAAGAATTAAAATCTTCAGGATAGCCTAACCATTTTACAAGATACTCTTTACGTTTACCACGCATGCGTGATGTAATTACTCTTTCTATTCTATAAAAGTCACTATCTGTCTTTGTAACTCTTTGCAATTCCTGTTCGTAAAATGTTCCTTGTAACTCTTCTCCGTGATAATCAGCAATCTTGTACACTGGCGGTCGTCTGGGTACTCGCTTCGTGATGGTGAACACCTCTTCGGTCCAGTTAGGTAAGTAGCCTTTCTTGAATGTACGTCTTGCTTTGCTAATCCGGACTTGGTCATCAATGTTGAATTTATATTTGATGGGTTTGCTAGACTCATCGCCGTAGAGTTTTTGCCATACATTACTCTCGTTTTCTCGATTAACATCAGCCGGTCTCATCCCAATACTACGGTGTCTCGAATGGTTGTAGGAATACACTAATTTTTGTAGTACATCGGTATATTTCAACGTATTCTTTGCTGTAAAATATTTCCACATCTTCCCCTTTAACGTTCGATTAAATCGTTCAACGATGGATGCCTTGGTATCGTTGTGTGTTGTAAAAAACCGAATATGTTTGTCCTTCAACAATTTTTGAAAGCGTTTATTGGTAAATTCCGTTCCTTTATCGGTATGAAGTGTTTCAGGTTTTCTTCCTTTCTTTAGTATCTTTTCAAAGGCTTTAATCAAACTCTCTCCAGTCTTTGTTTTTAATGGTTCCACCCACGCAAATTTGGACAGTACATCAATAACAGTTAAAACGTATTTATAACCATTATTTGTTTTACTAAGCGAATCCATAATGACTAGATCGGCCTCCCACTCCTCGTCCATCGCTCCAACAATAACACGATTTCGCTTAAAGTTATGCCGTACGGGTTTATGCAGAGTATAAGTATCTTGCTGTCTAAGCCATGTTTTTATCTTGTTTCGGGATATCTGAAATTTACCGTCACTTTTTACGACACGGTATAAGGCATCTACGCCGCCAAAACTTGCCGGACTTTTTGGGTTGTAATACAGATCGTGAAGGTACTGTTCCGCCATCTAATTCGGATGCCTGTATCACAATTTTTCCCCCACAGCACGCCGAGATGCAGCGAATCTTTCGAAAAATATTACGAAGGGCTATTTGTGGTAAACCGGCACAGCAAGTCATGTTCACGCGACAAAGGTTAGAGGTAAATGAACAAAGTGAAGTCAACGACATGATATAAATGCAAACATATTTATTACATATTAAATTAGAATACAAAACTATATAAGTTCAACAAATGTTCAGTTTTTCTATGTCTTCAGTCAATGCATCGACAGATTTTTGAAAAAGGTAGTCTTCGTAGGCTTCTTTAGAGTCACTCTTTCTACTTGTAAGGGATTCACCCGTTTCTGCGATCCTGTACTGATATTGTAATGGACTGCTGAACAGACACCCAATGTTATAAATTCGTGGCGAGCTTTCTGTAGGTTTCCATTCAAAGAAGCCACACGCATATTGTCTTTCGTCAGGGCACAAGAAATCATCGTTGGCCCATTCCTTGTTGAAATGCCGCTTTTCTTCATCGGTCCAATTCGCCATCAAATTGGGCACAACGTCGGAAGGCGTCTCGATCTCTCGCTGCAGCTCTTCAGCCATGGCATTCGTCCAGAAGATAATTTTCTGCTGTAAAACAACCCTCCTTTGCTCCTCGGTGAGCACAAACGACTCCTCCAAAAACTCTAAATCGCCTTCGGTCTCACACCGCTTGATCATATCAATCATATCAATCTAAAACGCGAAGTAAAAATTCATAAGTATAACACTCGAATTTAATGCTATGAAACAAACTGCAAGCTTTATAAATGTTCAAAAGATCAACTTACCGTTTGAGACATTTTAATCGCAGTCAAGAATAAATCCAATAAAACTTTCCAAAAACACGCCAAAGAACTTTCGATGTTACTCGTAAGAGAACAGAACTCGAATGAAACGACGCTATGCTGTACATTCTCTATGATTACAACTCCGTTTGCCCGAACACGTCTCATTGTTTTAATTCTTAATGACTCTTAATGAGTTTTTAACGAGTTTTTTTACATGTGGTCTATGCAAATATTAGTAGCAATGCTCCCTATTATCCTCATACGTCTCCTGAATACCCTATTATTAAAATATACTACACTATGCAAATACATATACCGTGTGCACTCAGCCGCCCCGTAACGAAATAAAATTTCGTTTATATATCGACACTTAAAAACGTTCTTCGCACAGCTTCTCGACTTGATTCTTCATCCAAGGATTCTCTTACACTATACACTAAAGTCAATAAGCGATAATTCGGCCAAAATTGTTGGGGTTCATCTCTTTGTAAATTATACTCAGATTACTCAGCAAGTTATCCCCACTGATATGATTGTTTATACTATCGTACAGGTCTTGGTGTTCTTCTAGAAGAGTTTTAATGTAGTACGACAAAGTGTCTCTGTCGATATCAATGTTATTTCTCTGTAGTTCGTCGTAAATAATATCCATGATACGCTCTGAACGTGTCCGATAACTAAGGTAAAGTGCGTAAATGAAAGTTGGTTACTATAGCTTATAAGGATATACGTTTAGTGCCTTTTGAACTTCGGAAATCAGTCGGAGAATGACGTATTACACGGGGGGTTAAGCAACAAGCTAGGGTTTGGGGGGAAGCATAAGTAATAAGTCGATTATGACGTAGAGAAAACCGGGGGATTGATTGACAGCTAGGGTTAGGGGGTCCTACAGGAACTGAGAATGAATAATTAAAAATTGAATATTTAATGAGGCGGCATCCCTTTGAACTCCCGATGGGGGGGTATTACTACTGACGTAGATAGTGACGTAATGGTGGTGTGAATGGTGACTTAGATAGTGACGTGTGGTGATGCGGATGGTGACGTATTAATGAAGTGAATACTGACGTAGATAGTGACGTGACGTGAGTGATGACGTGTTGGTGACGTGGTAGTGATGGAGAAAGTTACGTACCATTCACGTTATCAACACGTCACCATCTAACGTGAATAGTGACGTCGATAGTACATCAAAAATTGTTTATCAAGACGCCTATCGCAAATTGAATTTTCAATCTTAAGGAATTGGAGGGGGACGCCGATAAATGTGGGCGCAACTCAACCTTAACGTTTCGACATTAACTATTCGTTTATACATTCACACCCATAAGAATGCTTTGCGGTTTAAGGTGTAAATCTAAATGTTTACTTACCCTATTGATTCTCTCCTTCAGTTTCTTTTTGAATTCATCATGCCATATTTTATGAAAAATATCGGGTGCAGCCACAAATAGTAATTCATTCCAAGCCTAAATAAACATAAAATACGCATGCCAAATTGTTATCCGATTGCTTTATTTTTAAACATTGTAATATCAATGTAACATAACAAATGCCCAAGAGCATCAATCTGTTCATCGCGGGGGCTTTAGATAATTTATGGGGGCAAATAATTATCATTCGAAGGTCAGATCAGGTCAATTGTTTCTCCAACAATCAGTCATAAAATTATTTAATAATCAGTCATAAAATTATTTAATAATCAGTCATAAAAATATAAATGTTATACAATTTCCATTACCATTATTGTAGGCATAGTAAATATTATTAACTATTGCGGTTCCCTGATGAGATAGCTGTTGAAGGCGGCTAGAGGTACAATAGGTACAATATTTATTTATTGTCGATGGACGTGGGGAGTGGTTGCCCGTTCACCCGAGCCAGAGGCTCGTGTTACAAGCGCTCGACCATTAAAATAAATATAAATAAATAGATTACAAGTAATAAATAGGTATAACAATAACAGTTATAAACTAGGTTTAAAAATAATAGTTATAAAGAGCAATATAGATAATTATGAAGATCTATTTACAATAATAATAGTAATTCAATTACACAGTACGGTCTATAAGCACCTGTTGCATTGGCAGCCGGAAAAACTCATTCCCTTAATTTGGGAACGAAATTCAGACATAGAAGTAGAAGATTTAGCAGCAGTTGGTAGTTGGTTCCAGATATGTGATATAATATAAATAAACGAGTTATGCATATATAGATTATATAAGTAGGTTGATTAACATTGTGACCGGAACTACGTAGGTTGTAAGGTGTAAGTCGAGGAGTAAAAAGATCAGAAATATAACTTGGACCTTGCATCTTGAAACATTTAAAGAATAATATAAGTGATTGTTCAAATCTTCTCTGCTCTAGCGAGACCATATTAGCGATAGATAGACAGGTGTCGTATTTTATAGTGGATCCTAAATTTAATAGAGTTCTTAACGCATAGAAGTTAACATTTTCTAACTTAGTGTTTAGTGCTTTAGATATTCCTAGAAGGATTGGTGAACAGTATTCCAAGTGTGGTAGTATATAGCTTTTGTGGAGTGCAATCATCGTTGTAGACGGAACAAGACGCTTGATCCTGCGCAAAGCAGCAATCTTCGAGTAGGCTTTCTTTAACATGTTGGTGGGGCTTGTACGATAGCGTCTTATCCAGTGTTACACCAAGTATCTTGAGTGTTGGCTCAATCTCAATCTTCTTTGCGCCAATGGAAAACTCATAATTATATAACGATTTACCCAAAGTCATAGCCTGTGTCTTGGAAGCGTTAACTTGCAAGAAGTTCTCATTAAACCAGTCGTTCAATATTTTTATGTCCTGGTTAACTGTAAATTGGAGAGATGTGGGGCACGCGTTAGCCGTATACTGAGTAGTATCGTCCGCATAAAGTCGTAATGAAGAGATATTGACTGAGTCATTGACGTCGTTAATAAATATGTTGAAGAGCAATGGACCTAACAGACTACCTTGAGGTACACCACAGCAAACTGGTAGCCAGTCTGAGTAGACTCCACTACATTTGACCCGTTGATGTCTATGTGATAGATCCGACGGAATCAGACTAACAGCAGAATCCCGTAAGCCATATGCTTTCAGTTTTGCCAAGAGTAGATTGTGACAAATCGAATCAAACGCCTTTGATAAGTCAACATTCACGATGCCAATGTCCTTTCTCTGATCAAGATCCGAGCGCCAATCATCAGTTAACTTTAATAATGCAGTGCAGCAAGAGTGGCCGCGGAGAAAGCCAGACATATTATCCGAGAAGATAGAAGAGAATTTGATATATAGTTGATCATACTTCACTTTCTCGAGCAATTTGCGTATGGTAGACAGGATACTAATCGGGCGGTAGTTCAATTTAGTCGTCTCCTCTTCTTTCTTGTATGCGGTGATACGTTACTTAATTTCCACTGATTAGGCCACTGGGAAGACTCAATACAGTAGTTGAACAACTTCGCCAGTGGGAAAACAATAACCGGTGCAGCAATCTTGAGTATCTTTGGTGAAAAACCATCGGGGCCACATGATTTTTTTATATTCAGGCCAGCCAGAAGGTTGCCTACGTAGTCAGAGCTGACTGGCTCAAACGACATAATCAGATGGAAACATTTACTTCTGATTGATGCAACACTTGGATGACTTTCAAAATTCTCCACAGACAGACTCAATACAGGCTCATTGATGACTGGAGTCGAAAAGTATTCGTTAAAAACCGTACTAAGATCCGAGACAACTTTGCCATCTTCAATCAGTTGGATAGACTAGTATTTGTCTTGCTGCTGGGTAGTAATGGTTTCATTTTTTCCCAGAATGATCCAACAGAACTGGGTGATGGGTCAGCCGCGGCGTCAAAACAATAGTTTTTAATACTCTGTCTTTTCATAGCTGTTACTTTGTTTCTTTGAATTTTGTAGATGTTCCAATTTTCATTATCGCGAGTACACCGGAATTTTTTGTATAGGCTGTTCCTCAAACGCATTTCTTTTTGAATATTTGGGTTAATCCATGGTAGTTGATTGAATCGTAAACGCGTACGCTTAATCGGGACGTGTTTATCTACCACTTCCGTCAGCAAGTTCGCTCAGTGGGGTCAAATGTCATCAATGTTATCAAAGGAGTAGGCATTATCCCATGGGATGTTTCTGAGGTCTGATAGAAAAGATGCCTGGTCAGGTTTCTTAAATGACCTGTACTCGATAATTCGTGCCTTGGGCTTTGGTAGTTTTTGCTTCCTGACAATGAACACTATACAGTGTAAGTCATGATCGCTGATCCCGAGCTGTAATGTACCGCTTGAAGCAAATCGATCAGGGTGTGAAACGAGAATGACGTCTAGCAAGGTTTTTGTTGAAGCTGTCACTCGAGTTGGTTCGTCGATTGTATTAGACAAACAAAATTGATCGCAAAAACTAGACAAATTCTTATCAGGTCCTTGACTATTATCAGTATCCGTTAGCATGTTCATGTTGAAATCTCCAATAAATATTATTTCCTTTCGTTTGGCATACATTTGTTCGGCTGCAGCAGAACACGACGAAACAAATTCGGTGATTTTGCATTTGCTTGGTGAACGGTAGCACGCGCACACTAAAAACCAGGAGTTACCACAACCCTTAACGTCTAGACATATCGATTCAATTGCAACCGGTTCCAACTTCTTTCGCCGATAAACTCTAATATTGGATCGCACATACACTAATATACCACCAGCACCCTTCTTCCTATCCTGGCGTAGAACATGGTATTGCGGGTGGGCGAGAAATGAGTTTGGTACTGAGTCATCGATCTTGGTTTCGGCGATAAACAGTATGTCAAACTGACATTTATTAAATAAATCAAGTACCTCGTCTATTTTGTTAAAAATACTGTTGATATTAAGATGAGCAATCTTAACATTATTTTTGAAGTAGTCGTTTATATGAATGTTAAACCAGTCAGTGGGTAAAGTCACAGGACTTGCAGAGTAACTCAGTTGAGTCGTCAGATCAGTACTTGTAGAGCTTTGTTCGAAGGACTCGCTGAAAAAGCTATCAGAAAACTGCGGCAGGCTACAAGGAGTGCAGTACCATATTCTTTGTGAAAGCTCTCGGAAAGAGAGAAGCTCTGTTGCAAACATTCCCGTACATTTTAGATGAAACCTTTCGAAACAAGAAGAACATTGGACGCTATCTTGATTTATTCTTGTGAATTTAAGACAGCTCGCACAACGCGATTTACCAGAGTTTCTATTCGAGTTCGACGACCCCTCAGTATTGGGCCTGGATTAGATTCTACATCTCCCGAGAGTTTCAATAGTAATAGCTGTCTAGTGGCAAAGGAATTGTTATAGTAGCTTGATCTCTGACCAGAATAACTTCTAGATCGAATTTGATTATCTTGGATTAGACAGTAGCGACGGTTAAAATTCCGTTGGTTCCACCAACTCAGGAAGTTACTATTTGAGTAGTTTACAGACGGAAACCAAGTAAACAAACTGAAAAATACCCAGAGAGCAAAGAGAGCATGACCAGCCATCTTGATTTCACGTTCAGAATACCGCATTGTATTTTGGGTGTGCGTTAGGAATAAATAGTCAAAAGTACGTTTGGAACGCACTGGTAATGCGGCTTTTTAGCGATTCGACATCAAGTATGTTCGGAATCAATAGTAATGCGGTTTTTTAGCGATTTGACGTCAGAGTACGTTCGGAATCAATAGTAATGCGGACATCAGAAGTCACACCGTAAATGTCCCTAAACAGGGCACCGCGCTTTAGCACTGTGCCCGGTTATTATTACTAATCTGAAAAATTAATAATTACAAATAAAACTTAGCACAGCTTGTCTTGAATAATGTCGTTCTTGTTGTGGACTGTGCACTGATACCCTGTGTTTCTACATAAGATGTATTATATGACTATTTTCGTGAGCGCTCTGGAACGTGAAATCCAGCAATTTGGTTGGTTCTTGAGTGGTCCGGAATGTGCCGATTTGGATCGCTGACAGTTGCTGACAGTGAGAATGTTGACAATATGTCAACTGACAAAAGCAATTGAAAAATGCTATTTGGGGTAGAAAGTTCAGGATTCTAGCTAAACGGAAAGTACTTTAAAAATAGGAAAACATATGCCATTATGGTTTAGTTCGCAAGAAAGATGGTGGCGAATACGAGCCTAACACTTCGTCGAGTTTTCACAGAACGTGATTTACCTCGCTTGTTCGGTCTGTACTAGTGAAATATCGGACCTCCGTTTTCTGCTCGCTGCGCTCGCTCGGTGCGTACCATAAACGTTGGTCCGATATTTCACTAGGGCCTCACGGTCGGTCAATAAGTAGTAAGTCATTAATTTTATTTATACATACCAATACTATTCGTTTCCTTTCTTTAAAAATTTCCTAAATTATGTAAATATTCTTATCTAAAACTTTGACATTATAAAATGGTGCAATCTGCCCAAATGATGCAACACATTACTCCATACTGTTTTATGTTTACACCTGTTTTCAAAGTTGACATGGTGTGATGTGAGTTATGTAGCAATTTGTTGTCACAAAATGGCGGACATCAATATGAACTGAGTCAGAATACAATGAAATGAGGACGTTAATGCTAACCGAATGCCGAATTATTTAACCAGATAACAATGTAATCCATGGGAATGTTGAATACGATGACAAAATAAGTTATAGTTTTTTCGTATGTTTTTGCTGTACAAGCTGTCGTAAGTTAAACTCAGAACAAACTCTGAGCTCGAGTCCCGTCTGGAGCTCATAGTTTTCTCTGAGTTTAACTTACGACAACTTGTACAGCCAAAACATACGAAAAAACTTTACCAACTCAAGCTGAAAACACTAATTACATACAAGGTAAGTTATATACTAAAGGATTTTGAATTGCCATAAAACTGACTTATTATATGGCTGGGTTTGATTTCCGGTGCTGAGAGGTCGGGATTTTACGATATTGACCGATCGGTCAATACGCTTTTTTCTCGGCCCTGTAAGTTTTGGCGGGAACATTTCTGAGTTGATTTGAATACAAATAAAAGAGAAATAGGTATCTTTATTCAAATATTCTGAACAATAAAATGTGTTGGAACATCACTGCTGGTTTCCTTTAAAGCTGTTTATCTAAAAACACGACAGATAAAAGCCGAACTGGTGTAAATAAGAAGGCCAAGAAGCGACACGAAAAAGTCAACAGGTAAGGTAAACAGCATGCTCCGGAGACGAAAACAACGCTCGAAGCTTAAAAATAAAATGAACCAATAGCCATATAATAAATTCCTTATTAACCTCGTTTGCTCGGTCTGTACTGGAAAGTATTTGCCCTTGGTTTTATCGCTCAAACCTCGCTCCTTCGTCGCTCGGTCTGTACGGTTAATCAGTCTTTAAAGTGCACCTAACCCCAAATATTTTTTTTTCTAAAATCAAATTACTGTGGTTTGTTGAGTACCTCAGTCCAAAATTTTTTTGATTTGGGTGAACTCTCGAGTTTCTATGCCCTGTTAAAATGTCGAAAATCGCCGACATTTTGGTTCACGGCCGAGTTTTCAAAAGGCATGGGAACCAGCACATTTATGACGTAGATTCCGGAACGCCAAGATTGCTCGTTCACTTTTAATAATACTGACTAGTATTTTGTGATGTCTACATTTCTCTATCATGAGAACAGGTACGTGCGTTTGATTTTTAATTTTTCTGATCATATAAACTAAAGCTATACCCTTCAGGCGGTTATACGTCGCAAATGACAAATTTCTGATCTTAATACTATTGTATTTTGTACGCATTGTCAGGTATAAATACTATACCGCTCTATAGCTTCTATATCTACGGACTCTTTCTCCAGAACTAGGATGAGCCAAAAACATAAGATGTTCCTTCAAGTCTGCCGTGGTTTACTATCTGGAAAGCTGTGCGTGTAGCCCTGAGGGAAAGCCGTGCGAAGTGAATATCAAGCTGCGATTCTGCGGATATCAAAGCCGTGCGAGAGCGCCGAGAACGTTCGTCCATTGTTATGGTTTGTCTTCTCTTGCTTATTTATTATTCTAATATCTTTCATTAAATCTGATTCTACACTAGTTTATGCTTCTAAACTTTTATGTATATGTCAACAACGTTCTTTAATAATGTTTAATAAAAATATGATGAAATTGGATATTTGTTTGTTTTTATTTGCGTGAATTATTCTTTATACATTACTATTTCTTATATTTCGGCGGTTTCTCCGTCTGTTGGATTTGTTACTTTGTTGATATCGTAACTATTGCTACAAGAATAGTATCCGATGTATAGTATATGTCTATAAACCCTTGCAAGCAGTCCAAAGACAGCCAAGACAGCCAAGTCAGCTGAGAAACGTTTGGTGAAAAATATATACGAAGTGATTTCATACTTCATAGCTGAAAGCGAACATTCTTTGAATAAAATAATTATATTGGTCTCCGTGCTTCCAGTATTCTTTTGGACATCTCACTGTCTTAAGCTTTTCACAAAATTGCCAGAAGACAGAACTCAGAAGCATATTTTTAACATCTAACTGTGCGAATTGAAATAAGAATATCAAGTGATGGTATCAAGCACTAATAATCGGGCGTTCCGGAATCTACGTCACAAATGTGCTAGTTCCATGCCTTTTGAAACTTTGCTTGCAACTCGGCCGTGAACGAAAATGTCGGCGATTTTCGACATTTCAACAGGGCATAGAAACTCGAGAATTCATCCAAATCAAAAAAATTTTGGACTGAGGTACTCAACAAACCACAGTAATTTGATTTTAGAAAAAAAAATATTTGGGGTTAGGTGCACTTTAATATCGACTGCAACATTTACGGCCTGGTCGCGTAATTTTGAAAACGGGTGTAATACAAGCGACAATATGTGGAAACACCATGTTTAATATTTAATGCTGACCTGTTGACTGAGGCCTTCATCAGAGCAAATGCCAACATCGACACATAGTGTTAGCTCACGTCATATAAACAAAACTATAAACAACCAGAATCAAACAAAAACATAATAGCACAATCTCGTTCCCAGAGACGTCGTCCCCACGCAAACGAAGGCTCTGGGATAGCTAAAGGCGGCTTCTTTTCAAGTGGAAACAGGTTTTTCTGTTTCCGGTGATGGATTATCCCAGGGAACTAGAATCATTGACAAAATTAGTTGAAACGACTCGAGTGAATCATGCCATGTTAATTGCTAAGCCTTTTTTTTAAATAAATTGCTATCCCCCCCTCCCCCCCCCCCCCCCCCCGTTCCCCCCTTTTCAATGTTGTTACTCTGAACATTTAAATGTTTAAATGTAATGGTTGGTGACTGAGTGCAAATTGCACACGTTTTGAGTTCCACAACATTGAAGTGGGGGGAAGGGAAGGGGGGGGGGGGGGGGGAGGGGACATTGAACCATTTCATGTTAGCTTCGTTTCAAGAATTCTAATAGCGTAGTTACGTACTCACGTTTATTCTATAATAAACTAAATTACAAAATAATCAAGATTGTTGACAGAAGAGCTAACAAGTGCTATTCAATAGACCACTTTCATAATAGAATAGAATATTTTTATATTGAATATTCTTTTATGTGCATCTTGATAAGCCTTTCTAGCCTCGTTTGTGTGTCTTCAATTCAAAAGAATCTTTACTTCATAACGAGGCCAGAAAGGCTAGTTTAGATGCACATAAAAGAATATTTAAAGCGGTGGCTTTTATGAAAGTGGTCTATGGCTGACTCTCCAACTCTCTTCGGTAACAATCTTTATTCTACCATGTAATTAAATTAATTTTAGAATAAATGTAAGGACGCAACTACGCTATTGTGTTCCTACGTGATTCTGGTTGTTTAGTTGTTTTTGTTTATATGACGTGAGCCAACACGATGTCACCATGCAAACGTTCAAAGAAATGTTTTATTTTTGTTGTTATTTTTTGGCTTTCTTTCTGGTTATTGTAAATAAACCACAAAGAAAAGGTTTAACTGTTTGAGACTACTTACCTGTAACTCGTTCTTCAACAGACTATGAGAGCGTTTGTTTTCAAAAAAATGATTAACGGATCTAAAACCCTCTTTGAGGAAGCTCCAAAGCTTGTCTGGTATTTCCTTTTCAGGGATAGTTGGATTGTCATCATTGGGTGTGTCCTGATTTTCCTTTTCCTCAGAAGAGTTCTGATGCTCAATCCCATCGCTCTGAAGTTGAATTAGCGTAATCAAGCTCTCGATGAGCCGACAAAGCACGTCGATCTGGTTGAGTGCTAGATGCTGTTTCGTGTTATTCAAGAGTACCACGAGAGTGCGCATCAGAACTTCGTTGTCAGCTTGAATTTCTGGCGTTAATGATTCCACGCTAAAAAATAAAAATAAAGTAAGTTGTGCTCGAGATACTAGTTATCTCAACCGAGCTCCTTTACTTACTAACTGCATTGTATTATTATGACATTCTTGCAATTCATCTGAACATTACACAAATTTTCTGAGTTGTCATTGGTCTTAATTTGATTGACCTTCCAAGCTTTACTACCATTTATTATATAGATGCGAGTGTTTTACTAGGACATATACAGTGTCGTATTTTCCATATCCTCGCTAGTGAAGATATCGATGACGTCATTTAGAATTTTACCGCTTTTTGCATTGAAACTATATAATAAAAAGAGCATTACTCATTCGCTACGCTCATTCGTAAAATATTGTTTTCCCCCACTCGAAGACAAAATTCATATCTTCGCGCCGCCGTGTAATATCCACTATATATACTACCACAGTTTTCTACAATAGTACTATATAGCTTTTATACTTTAGTTATTAGCGCACTGCCTCAGTCTTACCACTACGGACCTGAGTTAAGCCCGATTAGTTTGTGTTAGTACATGTACCTGGAGGGGTGACCAGCTGTCCGAGCTTGGAACTCGTGTATATGCGTAGTTGTTGGTATTCCCCTGTGCCTTGACGGTTTTTCTCTGCGTTCCCCACATATATCCTCACTTCACAAACTCAGATTATTTAAATTATTAAATCGATTTTAGTTAACCGATTAGGCAAAGCTAAATAAATCATGCCGAGTGACTTATACTCTAAATCTTGAATTCTAATATCGTTTTGATTTCTGAACTATTCAGACACGGTCAGGATAGTCAGAGATTTTCACAATTAAAAATCGCCGTTCTTCTCAAGTCTATAAAATAAGACAAATGACATCCCATATTTACAAATCAGTTCTAATAAATGACATGAAATGAAGAGCTCTAATGAATATGAGTAATGAAGTCAGTCATATGGTAGCACTGAATCATTAGGTTGGGAAATTTTGGATGCTCCGTGGAAAAAAAACAAAGCAAAATTAATTTTTAAAGTGTTAAATAATTTAGGACCTCAATCGCTTACAGACTTGTTCACTAAAAAGCGTGATACAACTAGTTACGAATTAAAAGACAGTATCTCTTCACTCCATTTACCAAAACCTCGTACCAATAATCTAAAAAACAAGCTTCAGTTATGATGAAGCAGTTATTTGGAACTCTTTGCCAAGGAAACTAAGAGAAGGTGAGAAATTGTCAGAATTTAAAAGAAAAATTTCGGCTCACTCGTTCTCGTTGTGTAAATACTAATATATTCACATTGTTACCTAAATTTATATTTAACGATTAGACGAGCCCGAGTTGTCTATGAGCGAATTAACTCGAGGCAAAATTAACTCTAAATATTTAGTAATATGTTAATATATTAAAACAGTCCCAACCTACAAATGTCAAAATCATAGGGAGTTGTCTTAAAACAGGTTTTTCTAAATTTACCTTGTGCTTAATAACTTTTTGTTCACTTCACGGAAGAATTTTGACAAATAGCTTGTCTAAATAAAAAGAATATATATATATATATATATATATATATATATATATATATATATATATATATATAATATATATATATATATAGGTGAGGTTGAGGAAGATGATAATGATGACGATAATGATCATACGACAACTAGATGATGTGGATGATAATATGACGATGATGACGACGACCATGATAATCATGACGATAATGATGACGACGACAACTAGGACGATGAAGACAACGACGACCAGAACGATGTGGATGAGGATATGACGACGATGACGACAACGATAATGACGGTGACGATAACGATGACAATGATAATGCTGACGATAATGACAATGATAATGATGACGATGATGACAATGATAATGATGACGATAATGACAATGATAATGACGAGGATGACGACGACGACGACGACGACGACGACCGGCGACGACGACGACGACAAAATACAAAACCATACAATTGAACACACTGTATACTTACAAATTCCTCGGTATACGAGCTGGTGGTTTTATCAGGCAACATCTTCCGTAGTGTGGCACACAACTCTAAGAGTGAAAAATGTCCTGTTGCGAGAAAGTCTCCAAACACCTCGACTGGTGACAACACGAGAAAACTGCGTCGAAGCAAACGATCCATATCAAACAAGCGACTTAACTCTGGCAACAACCCTTTAGCATCACTAAATAAGGCAGTAAAAAACAAATCAAAATCAACAACCAACCAGAGTGCACTCAGAGACTGCATACCATTTCCAGCGGGTGATAACAAATGTTTAAAGAGAAAACGAGTCGTTCGCTAACCATGCTAGCTTACAAAATTTACATATGTATGTATAAATAAAATGCTTGATTGCACTCGTACTGGAATTATGCAAAACTATTTGTATAATACAGGGATAATGAGCGCAATCAAGCAATTTTCTTCATTCCCTTCTTCTACACAGGCAATCTTGTGGTCAGATTTTTATTAAATTCGCATCCAGTTCTCCACAAAATTAAACCAAAATTTAATTCCTTGGTCTATGATCAACCTTTCTACAGACTTTCATGAAAACCTGTGCACTACTTTGCGAGATATCCAGGCGACAAACAGACAGAAAGGCAAGCAGACAGACAGACAGACAGACGGACGGACGGACGGACGGACGGACGGACGGACGGACGGACGGACGGACGGACGGACGGACGGACGGACGGACGGACGGAAAACTTTTTTAAAATGAGGAGTCTTATCAATTGTACAAATTGCTTTTCATAAGAGCCGAATATAAGTTAATTAAACTAGAGAAAATATACGTCTCTACAGTATTTACAATGTTATGTATACAAATAGTTATTATAGTCAGGTTATTAGTTGGAGGAACTGCGGGATGTCAATTTTCGCTTGAAAGACGACAAAGTAACTTGATGTTTCAAATGGATTGGAAGGCTGCCCCATAATTTAGCGCCAGAAAATGTGAAGCTTTTTCTTAAATATTCGGTTTTTGGTTTTGGCAAAATAAAATTTTCACTACCACCTCTAAGCTTGTATTCCATTCCATATTAGCATAGAGAAAAATATTGCTTCAAGTATGCCGGAGCATGCATTGCCATGAAGAATTTTATGCATAGTAATACATTTTTGTTTACTCCGTCTTTCCTCAAGAGTTGACCATCCAAGTTGGCTTCTTATTGAACTAGATCTGACTTCGTAACCTAATTGGCATAATATCTATATGATCTGTCCAAGAAAGTCTCTCGTCAATGGTAATTCCAAGTTATTTGCTTTTCCTTACTCTTTCTATTTGTTTGTTCGCGAGATGTATAGTTGCCAAGTCATTTATTTTATTTAGTGAGTTATCAGATGCAATATATACAATTGTTCTATTTTTGTCACATTTAAACTCAATTTATTTACTAAAAGCCAATCATTTAAATTATTCAATTCAGTATTGACAAACTGAATAATACTAATAAGTTTGGTAATTGATTTACAGGGGGTAGTAATATTTGTGTCGTCGGCAAACATTCTTGGGTTTGAGTGTTTTAAACAGTTAGGCAAATCATTTATATAAATAAGAAAAAGCAAGGGACCAGGTATAGAACCTTGTGGAACGCCGCATTTAATCGTTTTAGGCGATGAGAGTAACCACTTACAAGACATTGTTGCTTCCTTTCAGTTAAATACGAGTTAAACTACTTCACAGTTTCTGTATGCAACCCATAATAGGAAAGTTTTTTGAGTAAAATCGAATGGTTTACCGCGTCTAAAGCTCCTGATAGATCTACAAGGACAACAGAGTTCAAATTACCCTGGTCCATGTTGGCATACCATTCGTTGGTAACATCCAGAAGTGAAGTGATTGTTGAGTGAAAACGTCTGAAACCAGATAGACAATTAGATAATAGCTCATTTTTGGAAAGATATTCATACAATTGGTTGTATATCAACATTTCCAACACTTTTGAAATGGTTGACAAAATGGAAATTGGTCTGTAATTATTAAGTACGTCCTTTTCATTATCTTTACGAATAGGAATGATTTTTGCAACTTTCCATTCTGATGGAAAGATTCGGTGAAGCCCATTTTACAAGGCGACATGGAATATTGTCAAGACCAGTTGTGCAGATAGGTAGGCAGGCAGACAGACAGACAGACAGACAGACAGACAGACAGACAGACAGACAGACAGACAGACAGACAGACAGACAGACAGACAGACAGACAGACAGACAGACAGACAGACAGACAGACAGACAGACAGACAGACAGACAGACAGACACAGACAGACAGACAGACAGACAGACAGACAGACAGACAGACAGACAGACAGACAGACAGACAGCCGTGAAAACACAACATCCTGGCGGAGGTATCTAGAAAGCATTCACGATCAACTAAATAAATATAGCAAGCTAAGGCCAGGTTCAAACGTTGAACTTTATTTTACTATATTTTTATTTATTACTTGGGCGACCTGTGGTCGGCCGAGTCTAGGTTTCGGCTTTTTTTTTCTTTTTCTTTTTTATGGGGTTCCACAAAATGGCATTATTGCATCATCCCGTCAGGCCTTGCGAAACTGTAAGGCATGCTCGATTTTCGATTTTTCGAGTTCTTTCTTTTCGACAGCTTTGCCTTTGATCGAGTTGGGTTGAGGTGATTTCCGCAGTATTAGTGAATTCATCAGTAGTTGATCAGTAATGTTGCCGACAAGGTTTGTCCATGAAGACAGAATAGATCGACGAGTATATTACAGACGGGAGAAAATGTTCAAAATGCCGTGTTGACATAGGAAGCCTTGACTTGAGGACTTGAGGTACAAGAAAGAGCCACATAATATCAAAGAACATATACGTACTGTTTACGTACTATTAAACGTCTTGCTGCTTGGTCCAACAACTACGAAACACATGTGGTAGGTACCAAAAAATACGTTTAGATGTATTAGTCGTCTCCCTAATCATGAAGGTGTCGTATTACATTCGGAAATGTGTTTCAAAAATGTATGTTTAAATATTTTCTGTTGGTACGATTTACATGAATTCTATATCGGAACCATCGCTTGAATCTGCCGAATTCAGCACTATAGGTTTTGTGGTTTTGTCTAGTCTACTGAAAGTATTAAGGTCGTTTAATTATTCGGCTAAACGGGCTTGTTTACACCAAATCGCTTCATGGAACCAAGTACTTCATATAAGACCATATATAGAGAATTTGTGTCGAGCGCCCTTCTGATCATGAGAGTTTTGTACTTTTCAACAAACACTTACATGTAATATGCACACGCTGTTCCTCAGGTTTTCTACATGTGCGAAGACTGCGCCAATATTTGCGGAAATCAGTAGCCCGAGTGAACGCTTAAGCAGGCGTCTTGTTAAATTAAAGTTTGACCCAAGAGCGCGCGCTCACCTAGGGGGCTTACTTCTAAGTAATTATACATTGCTAAATTTGTTTCACGGCTTCCAAAGATAATGAAGGTGATTAGGTGAACCAAATAAGAAAATTTGCACAATTTGATCTTCAGTCATTCTTGACCACTCAGTTTCCGTCTTTGGACAGCAAAAATTGGACAGTGAAGAAAATAATGCTTTATATTATAGTCTCGGTGTGAAACCCACATATCCACGCAGAGGATACTTTGCAACCTATTCTATATAAGTATCAAGACGTCTGCTTAGGCGTTTACTCGGGCTAGTGATATTAAAGCGCTAGTGATTGCTGGAACCTTGGCATAGCCATGTACAGAACAGCGCGCATATAAACCGTTTGCTAATGATATAAGTTTTGGACGCAATGTAGTTATGCAATGTAGAACCGCACTGAGACCTTGAAAGCTATTGATTGTACGGTTAGAGGTACTTTTAATTTTCAATTTGCGAGTATTAAATGACAAATCGAACGATCGATGTCTATATGTTGTCTTATGAAGCGGCGCATAAAAGCGTTCGCTGATGCATGTAAACAAGTCCGTTTTCCCGAATAAAAACGGCGATCTTAACACTTTCAGTAGAAAAAACCTACAGTGCTGGATTCGGCACATTCAGTCAATAATTTCGATATAGAATTTATTTATATCGAGCAAACACAAAATATTTAAACAACTTTTGAAGCACACGTTTCCAAAGTGTTGGCAAATGTAATACGACACCTACATGAAATCTAGACATGAAAACAGTTCAACACATTCATATTTTGAATTATTCAGTCATTATTACTTGTGTTTTGTAGTTGTTGGATTATAAGCAGCAAGCTGTTACTTCATAGTAAATAGTATATACGTTTTTTGATGTACTATGACGTTTGCTTCTTGTATCTCTTCAGGTCAAGCTTACTTTATATAAAATACACTGATGTAAATTGATGTATTGAACACATCAACTCCCGTGTCTTTCGCAACTCGTCCACTCTCTCTTCATGAACAAACCTTCTTTGTGTTTCTTATGCATATTTTGCAAATTTGGAAGTCTTAGGTAAACATTTCACTGCGATTCATTTACACAACAACCCCGGTTCCGAAACCACTTCGTCCAACGAGGCATCTTTCATTATAGGTTGTTCGTGTTTGATTTTGCGAGTCCTTTCTTATAAACCAGCTTTGCCTTTGGCCAAAGTGTTGGTAGGTTTTTCAAGTTGCTGATATGGTTGATCAGTGGCGTGCTTGACACAACCACAGAATAGGCATGACAATATAGACCAATTTTCGAAGTGATCGAAGACTCAAAGCGTAGGCTCCATATATGGGAAGTATTGTGCAACAATTGCACATTCGTGACACCCCAAGAAAAATAGGTACGCAAAACGTACATGTGACTACCGCTTAAGTACAGAACGAGATATAGACTTGAAATGCATGAAAATGTGTGAAAAGCACAGACACACAAAAAAAAAATGGTGGATAAATCCCAGCTAGAGAACCACTTTAGTGGTGCTTTGAACAACCCAATTTAACTTTTATCCACTGAACAGCACTATCAGATACATAACTATTCATGCAGTGGATAAAATTTTATATTAGGTTGTTCAAAGCATGATTATTGCTGTTCTTTAGCTAGAACTTATTAACTATATAAGCTATCTTGGCTTTGTACAACTCACCCCAGATCATATACATGTAGATTATTTTTGTGAAAACACCGTAAAATATTTATTTGCTAAGCTGTCAGCCTGTTGACTCAGGCCAAAACTGTTAGCAAATAAATAATTTTCATGGTGTTTCCACAAAAATAATCTATATACATTATTACCTTGAAAACTTTCAAAGAATTAATTACTCACTCCAAATAATCAACATTGTGTTCCAAAACAACATTTTACCTGCTATAAATATGCTGTCAGTGGCATTCAAGTGTAATGCACACCATAATATTTTGTGATTCTGCTAGTATTTTAAATAACACAGTACAACAATACTCAGTATTGTAGTTTCAACAGATATATTTCTTCATTTCAAGGCTTTCAACATATTCAAGGCTTTAAGTTTCCCAACAGTTCACAATAGCTTTACAACAATTTATCAAAATATACAACTGGTGGCATGTAGATTATATGTTTCAGTACTCTCACAAGAATCAGACTTCTGGTGTATCTACTATTTTGTGGTCAGATCACTGCAGCAGCTCTGGTGTCCACAAACTTTGGTTTCTTAATTTCATTATACAAGATATTGAACAACACCTAAAACAAGTAAACAAAGCACCAACTCAAGGTTTTGTAATGTCTATGTAATAGCCAACATATTTTGTTTACACTAAATTAAACTAACCTTGTTTATACTGGATAACTCTATCAGTTATATCTAAACTGTTATCCGCAGAGGTCCAGTATGGGCCCACCCTCATTGGTCCAGTGTTACTACAGGAGGAAACCTGAGTACCCGGAGGAAACCTGTGGTGTTTGGTAGAGTCAAACTGGAAGCACTCTTCTCGCATGTGGCCAGATAACTGCACCGTGCAGGTATCGAACCCAGCTCGCAGAGGTGAAAGGCATCTGCACTAACCACTGTGCCACCAACACCACATCGTATAAATTTCTTATATACTGTACAATATATATAGTGTAAATACAGGGCACTGTGATATATACTTCTCAAACTCATTAACAATTCATAAACCAAACAGATAGGAAAATCATAAGCGAGACAAAGGTTTGATATGTGATCAAACAATTCATTTCCTGATTTGTTTGATCATGAAACAATGAAAATTGTGTTTGATCTAATATCAAAACACCTAGCTTGAAGTTGGTTAAAACACACTTCTCACTCTTAGTGTATGCACTGGTGTATGATATATACATGTACTGTACATGCAGTATAAACATGAGTCACTGACCAGTGAGCACAACACACAATTCAACCAAAATTAAACTTAAACTTATAAAGCGATTTTATCATTATAAATAATTTAGGTATATATCAATTTCTTCGATAAAAGAAGGTTGAAGGCCCAACTTCTAGCAAACTTTATAAGCTGAATATTTCTAGTACTGCTATAAGTATCGAACTACGAGGTTGGCTTTGAGATATTAAATTTGTTTCCGATCAAGTACTTATAGATTTTGTATATAGTATATAAGATAAACAACGTCACAGTTTGGAAACTATTTCTTACCTTGTATAAGCTGATCAGTGACAGAAACCGTTCCAAGAAGAAAAGATTTGCAAAGTAATAATTAAAACTTTCAAAAATCAAAACTGTATTAAAATCGAGAGAGCAACCAAAATGCAAAGACGAGATTCACTTTAGTTTATTCCCCGCGAGGCCACGAAAATAACTCGAGTACTTCCCGAATCCCTGGCGATCAATGGCGAACTATATAGCGATCGCGTCGAATATCTGGCGATGGCTGCACGAGTATGACTAAACTGCAACCACAGAATAAAGACTCTACAGAAGGGCCACTCGGGTCGGAACCTTTGAAGTTTTTGTCTCCGCGCATGTCGCATTGCGCATGTTGATCAGCCAGTAAACTGCATGTTCTGGCCAATAAGCACGCTGAACTGGCTGTCCTAGCCAGTAAACTGCATATTTTTGCATAAAAATACGAGGACACGTTGTACCGCTAAGTGGCCCTTCTGTATAGTCTTTATTCTGTGGTGCAACCTCGTACCCAGGGCCATTTGTAGGGAACTGGGCCAAGATGGCGAATAAAATAAAATGGCGGGAACAAATGGCCCTGGTGGAGGCTAGCTCAAAATGCGCAGTATATTGCGCATTTTGTTAACTAGAACTCAGTTCTTTACACAGTAATTATACCTAATTACACCTAATTATTGCATGGTTTAAAATATAATTTCCCGTGTCGTATGCAGGAACAACCGACAAGGTCAAAATACAATTTTTTTAAAAAAGATACAAAATCAAACCGTCTGATTTACGCCATAAGCTCTTGACCAATCAGAGGCTGAGATAGCCTAGCCTCCACCAGGGCCACTTGTTCTCGCTATTTTGGCCCAGTTCCCTACAAATGGCCCTGGGTACGAGGTTGACTTAAGTGCTTTCCAACCTACGCAAGCTTCGGGGGGAAGTGGCTCTGCCAACAAACTCGATATTTCTTTTTGAGCATGTGTGAACGGTTGCCAAGATACTATTTTGGACCCAGGCTCTAACGCGTCACTTCCTATTTTCCTGCTTTCGCGTGTTCGTAAACTAGAACTTGTTTGACCAGTTTAAAACCTGACTGACTCGCCCCAAACTTAGGGCGAAGATCGAGTTTGTTATAGAGATCAGTGGTTTATTGGCAGAGCCCACTTTCCCCCGAAGCTTGCGTAGGTCGGAAAGGGGCTCTGACTCGCAGGGTAGTCCAAGCACTGATCTCTATATAAACTGGATGGGCCACTGGGCCGGATTTTGCGTGCCAGCTGTATGATGACGTGACCATTACCCAAGATGGCCGCCACGAAAGTTCATAAGCTTTCGTAGATTGAAAACAGACAAACAAAGTTATTTTAAGAAAATTTAAATGAATGTAATGACACAAGAAGTACTCATTAAGCTTTAAGACGCTAATTTCTTGCATTTGTTTCTATTACTAGGCCGTAAAACCTTTAAATTTCGTTGTTTTTCTTCAGTGCCGACAACGAAGAAATTTCACAATATAAAACAAAAAAACAGACTATAAAATCTGCGAAGAATTACATTCCAAGTCCTAAATTGTACCTTTTATAGTAATCTTAATGCCTTAACAATATTTCGTGTTGTGTACTTGCCATCTTTGGACTGTATTTGTTGTTAAACAGCCGAAAACTAAACGAACGGGCATTTGTTGTTTGCTTTACGGCTATTCCGACTCCCCCGGCACAGAGTACTTAATATTGCCTCCCCCGGATAATCTGACCATGCTGACGTCAAGATTGCTTATGCTAGTCAACTTTGGGATTGGAAACGAACAAGTTCTAAGGTCGCAATGGGTCATATGCTCCACTACGTAAGATGGCGGCGACTGCCACGAAATGTTTGACTGCTGCCATAGGGAAGGGCCTATCCAGTTTATTTAGAGATCAGTGGGTCCAAGACACTCAAGAAAGAAAGAAAGAAAGAAAGAAAGAAAGAAAGAAAGAAAGAAAGCAAGCAAGCAAGCAAGCAAGCAAGCAAGCAAGCAAGCAAGCAAGCAAGCAAGCAAGCAAGCAAGCAAGCAAGCAAGCAAGCAAGCAAGCAAGCAAGCAAGCAAGCAAGCAAGCAAGCAAGCAAGCAAGCAAGCAAGCAAGCAAGCAAGCAAGCAAGCAAGCAAGCAAGCAAGCAAGCAAGCAAGCAAGCAAGCAAGCAAGCAAGCAAGCAAGCAAGCAAGCAAGCAAGCAAGCAAGCAAGCAAGCAAGCAAGCAAGCAGGCAGGCAGGCAAGCAAGCAAGCAAGCAAGCAAGCAAGCAAGCAAGCAAGATCACGCTGACATTATGGCTACCGCTGACCTGTCAGCGGTAGTCACAAAAAGGAAGAAACAGAAACGGAGCCGAAACCTAGACTCGGCCTACCACAGTAGCCCGAGTAATAATTGAGTGCACACTCAAGCGCAAATAAGTATGGAGAACGGAAGAAAGCCTATCGTTAGCAAAATTGTAAATAACATTTGAATTTGGTATGTCAAAAATGGACATTAAAGATTTCTTAAAACAACCAATTGAATCTAAAAAACGTGTCTCAATGCAAATACTATTCCACAATCTAGTTGCAGAAGGGAAAGAAGATTTTTTAAAACGCTCAGTTCGACTAGGAAAAAGAGAAATGTTTGAGGAGGTTCTTAGAAAATATTGTGACCTTTCAAAAACTTGAGGGAATAATTATTTAAGATAAGTTGGACTAAGGTTATTTACAATCTTATAATATAAATGTAAGTTTGTGAATTTTTCTTCTAGTTGACATATTTTCCCACCCTACTTCTTGCATGAGACGATGCTTACTCGTTCCTATCATTGCCCCAGTTACAAGTTTTGCAGCTTCATATTGTAACACGCCCGAGAAGATCGCATTCACAATTTGTGCAGAACTCAATGCAAATGATATACAATGCGTATTGTTTAAGTTAGTTTGTACTGAGTCAGGTTAATTTATGTAATGTTCAACGTTTAAACCTAGCCTAAACCGAGAAAAGATAAAAAAATCTTATCAAACCTGATGATGCATCGACGAATATCCCTTACACTGAAATTTTTTAATCCCCACCATTTCCAAGTTTGGTCAATTTTCGCGCATGTCGGATCCACGAATGGCTTCGAATGTCGACGAAGAAAATGAAGGAGTGGTAAGGCATGTAACCAATGAACAACAAGTGACTTGGGTAATTTTGTAAAGTTGTAGAACTTATAAACTGACTCAGCAACTTTACTAGAAAATAGAGATAACGTTGTTGTAATACCCTGTTCGAATTTTTCTGATTATTGTACAATCAATGTGAAATTCTTAAGGCCCTATAAAGCTTCAATTTTGTAAAATAGTTGGCTTGAAAAGTTTTGTTTGTTGCGTTAGTTTTGTCTGTCTGTCTGTCTGTCTGTCTGTCTGTCTGTCTGTCTGTCTGTCTGTCTGTCTGTCTGTCTGCCTGCCTGCCTGCCTGCCTGCCTGCCTGCCTGCCTGCCTGCCTGCCTGTCTGTCTGTCTGTCTGTCTGTCTGTCTGTCTTTCTGCCTGCCTGCCTGCCTGCCTGCCTGCCTGCCTGCCTGCCTGCCTGCCTGCCTGCCTGCCTGCCTGCCTGCCTGCCTGCCTGCCTGCCTGTCTGTTTGTCTGTCGGTCGATCTATCTATCTGTCTGTCTGTCTGTTTTTCGGTCGGTCGGTTAGTCTGTCTGTCGTTTTTCGGTCCATCGGTCCGTCCAACCGTCCGTCCGTCGTTCCGTCGGTCCGTCCGTTGGTCCGTCCGTCCGTTGGTCCGTCCGTCCGTCGTTCCGTCCGTCTGTCTGTTGATCTGTTTGTCTTTCTGTCCATCAATCGGTCGGTCGGTCGGTCTGTCTGTCTGTCTGTTCGTTTCTAAAACTTAATTTGATTAGCTTTGTAAATTTTTGGAGAACCAAGCAGAAATTTGAACCCGGGTTGTAGAGGTGGAAGGCACACACGCAGAGCTCGGAATATTTTCACTGAGTTTTATATAACAATATCTAACAGTGGCTTATATAACAAACCTAATACAACTTTACGAATTTCGAGCAGAAAATTCCTACACTAACTAACAATATTAACATTGCTGTCGTGTAAATGGGTTGTGTTTTTTTCAAGTCTTGGGTTTCATTTTGCTTGAAATTTCATTTCCGATTGCTAGACGGCGGTCAGACAAAATAAAATTAGATTGATTTGAACAACCCAACACAAAGCAAGCGTACGGCATTTTCCAACACGAACGTACAAAACAACTCCAGAGCATCAATATCATATAAATATTTTAAAAAGATAGTTGACCTAGCCATTTGCCTTGGACGACCATCTGGACAGATAAAACGGAAGTGACGTTAAGTGAAACCTAAGAATAGTTATTTTAAGGAATTTATTTTTACCTTAATTCTTTATCGTCAAATGTCAGTATTTCTTCCATTACTGCATTGCAGACTTCTATATTAGGAGGAAGTTTAAGGCACTTGAACAATATCTCTAACAGATCCAACAGAAAAACATTATGCCACGAGAAGACATGAGCAATTACCACTGAGGAAAGCACAGCAGTAACAATTGATTTTACATCTGTTGTCCCACTGGACATCACGGCAAGGTTATTCAGTATCTTCGGAGTCAAGAAATCTCGAATAACCTACAAAGGTATATAATAAAAAAACTTAGTGTATGAATCCTGCGCAATCAGTAATCGGGGAAGTATTTGCCTTCGAGGTCCTTTTTTTGCAAAGACCTCGCTCTTTCGTCGCAAACACCTCAGGCAAATACTTTCCCATACAGACCTCGCGCTCGGTTAATAAATCTTTATTATAACCCACTGAGTATATAGCCTATATAATAGCCTATATAATAGGCTATACAAGAGGAAGCATGGGTGGCGTGCGCTGTTAGCGCGCTGTCTATCACCAAAAGTTAAGCCTGGTTAGATCGTTGAAAAGTTACCCTTTAATACAAACACTTACCTCAGAAAGTCGAAGGTTATCGGCGGGAATAGTATTAGATTTAGAGTAGCCATCTTTCATCGTCCAAATATACGAACCACTTTCTACTAAATTATCCAGTAACTCCACAGCAGCAATGGGTGATAAATCACAGTCAGTAGTGTTTACATGGAATCCACTCCACTTGGGAAAACAAAGTTTAAGAAATTCTCTTCTGTCATCAATTCGCCAGCCAGAGGGAAAAAAGGGCAAATAATCAAATACCCTGGGTGCAGGGTAAATAAAGCCATCATACTTGTCCCATGTTGCTATGTAAATATAAATAGTACAGGATTATGATTATGATTATGATTATGATTATGATTATGATTATGATTATGATTATGGTTACGATTATCATCATCATCATCATTATCGTCATTACCATCACCATCATGACTCTCATCACTACCATCACTAGCATTACTAACATCACCATCATCACAATCATCACCAACCATTCCCAGGGCCCTTATCTCCGCTCCCCGCTCGCTGCGAAAAGTACCCTGGCATGGGCTGGTCACATGTCGCTGAACAAAAAATATCATTGTGGGAGGGGTCATATTAATGTGCTTATTGTTATGCTCGACCAGACGCCATGTTGAAGTCTTCGAAGTGTTTAATATACCTTCGTTTCGTGTCTTAATTTTGCTATTATAAATATTCCATACTGGGACAAAGTTTTACGACCAAAACAGGTGATTTGCTTGGAAAGTTTGTTCTTGGCTAGAGACTTACTTGCTGTTCTATCTACGGGCTATGGAAAGTCCTTAATCTTCCATGTGCTGCCTGCTTTGTTGTTTTGCAAGAAGAAACTGAAAGAGACTATTGTGGACAATGCTCTTGACCATATCTTGACCAAGTAGGTGATTCATATATTTTCTCAATTGTGATTGTCGTCTCTCCTCTAAATTCCCTAATACCCTCCCATCCCCTCCCATTAAATTATCTTTTGCCATCACCCAGAATCTGGGTGACACGTGACCAGCCCATGCCAGGGTACTTTTCGCAGCGAGCGGGCAGCGGAGATAAGGGCCCTGGGAACGAGGATGCATCATCACTAGCATCAATCTCGTCCCCAGAGCCAAATATGCTCGGACGCGCGGGCAAATCAAATGGCTCTGGGACAATCCGTTTGAAACCCCACGAATCGTGGGGTTTTGGGGCGTGCGCAGTTGATTATTTTGGACCCAGACCCACGAAAATCTATCGCACGGCCATCAGAATTTTTGCAAAATATAGTGACATGTCGAGGCTGATTCTGGAGTTTAATTTCAACAAAATAGAAGGGGAAATGACGTTAGAGAGTAATCGCTACTGTTTGGTATAGCGAGAGAATATTCCTTGTGTGAAATATTTAGAAAGGAAGCTGACAAATTCAAAAATAACACCCGTGTTTTGGTATGGCTGTCCAAAAAGTATCAAATATTTATGACAGCTGTATTATTGAAACAGTTTTAATTTTGTATCAAGATTTATATGAACATGAGAATATCATATTATTTTTCGGATTTTTATTCGTAGGCAACTACAACGTAACTGGTGACAAAAGCTGGATATTTTAAAATGTATTTTATGTATGTATGTATGTATGTCTAATAATAAAACGTATGTTTTTTCTTTGCCCTGCACTTATAATTTGTTGATTTGTAACATTTTATTATTAATTGTTACATTACTACATGTTGTGTGTCGTCAAAATAATTGATTCAGTAACATTTGACGCTTGTCAAAAAAATCAGGCTGTGTCAAAGTTTGAAAGAAAGTAAAAATACCAGTTGCTGAACTTTACTATGCACAACTAGAATGTACTTAATATGTAGTATAACTAGTATGGTCTTTTTTATTGTCGTTTTTTTATTGGCTTGAGTATTATGGTAAACAATCCTTACTATGTATGTGTGTATGACAAACTAAGAAAGTATCCTTGTTGCGATTTTGTCTATAGTCTTGACGAGCAGACTTGATATAAATTATGATATTTCTTCATATGCATATACAATATTAATTTGATATTGTCCTAACTATACATGAACATAATTTGCTTCTAAAGTATATAATTGTCTTCTGGCCTCTCAGATTTACAGTGCCGTAGGAAGTACCAAAGGAGTGAGAAGGTTGAACAAGGACTACATGTATAACACGTTTTCCAGTAAATTTTGATAATTTATAGGCTGCAAAGCCCCCCCCCCCCCCCCCCCTGTAAGGTAATTTAAACTACTTGTCTAAAAAGTGTCATGCAGAAAGACATGACAATATTTAGAGTGACAACCTTGTTTTCACAATATTCCACTCATGTAAGCTACATTATCAAGGGGTTATTCAAAATATATATTTTCCCAGATCAAAGGGTGTTGTTTTATCTATATAATTATATTGCACTTTTTCAGCATTTATAATACCAATGTATTTTTTGAAGACAATACAGTTTATATTTTCAGTTGTCTTGTTGACAAAACTTTGAACTTGATATTTAATTTTTTATTAGCACCTACATAAAGTAAACCAACATAACCTTGAATCCAGTTTCTGTATTAAATCTGGTAATTATACTATTTTCCATCAGCAAAAGATAAATTCAATCATACAATTAACTCGTATTTTTCCTTAGGGTGTGGGGCATTTTCTGTCATTTTGTACAAAATATTGTCCCACGTGGGATGGCATTTGTTACTTTTTGCAAGCTATTCAAAATTAAGCTATTGGATGGGTGCATAACCATTTCATATGCTATATATATAAATGCTTTCAGTTTTATACCATTATACATATTAGCATGATTTGCTGGGGTGTTGGACTCTTGGTGGTACGTACAGCAGTTAAGTCATTTAGAGGCCAATTTTTCCATTAAAAATCTTAAAAAGCACCCGTGTCCAGAAGCATAAATTATGAACACAGGGCTCAGAATAACGTTTCATGTTACACCGGTCATGGTGACTGGTCAGTTCCAATTGTGATCGGGTAAAGGCAATTTTTGACCAGTCAAATTTCACGATGCCCCCCCCCCCCCCCCCCCCCCAAAAAAAACAAAACCAAACCCAACAACAACCCAAACCAAAACACCCCCCAAAAAACCAAAAAAACAACCCAACAAAAAACAACCCAAAAAACAACAAAAAAACCAAAAAAACCATAACACAAAACAACACAACACAACACAACACAACACAACACAACACAACACAACACAACACAACACAACACAACACAACACAACACAACACAACACAACACAACACAACACAACACAACACAACACAACACAACAAAAAAACATGTAAAGTATAAGCTAGTACTGATATGAACGTTTGTCATAAAAAGGAAATGCATGCATAGTTCACTTCAATATATATCAGACATTATGAAACGGGTCTACAATCATTTTAAGTTCCTTCAAATGGAAGTACTGTAATAAAATTAATTGCAAATAATATGACCGGTCAAAATGACCGGCACAATACAAGTTTGACTGGTCACATTAAAAATTTGGGTGGTCATTGACCGGTGACCGGCCATTATTTTGAGCCCTGTGAACATGATGTGCTTATTATACAGAAATCAAGAAGGCTGATTTCAAGGGAGCTTAGAGGGTGAAAAAACCCCTGGGGGCTCTGGCAACCTTGGCATTTTAGCTTTTACAGGCTTTTTAGAGATGAATATTTAAGGTTTCTAGTGTTTCCTTCAAATCAAATCTCAGGGTCCCCCCCCCCCCCCCCCTCCTGAGTTATGATGCCTTGGCTTTTACGAGGTAGAATACATAGGAGTTACACCACTGGATATACGGTATAAACTGATAGAGTTATCCAGTATAAATAAGGTTAGTTTATTGTTGTCAGAACACAAACAAGTGTACAGTGTATTTGTTTAATCGAGGAAAGTAATGGTATATCTGTAGTATATACTAGTCTTAAATTGAAAACTGGTGTAAACCAGCAACTGATGCTTACCACATTTGGATACAATACTTTAGACTAATTTATAGCTGCCAGTTGTATATTTGTAGAATGTGGGTAGGAGTGTTTAATTAAACAAATAATTATGTAGTACAGTACTCATGGTCTGACAACCTCAACATGTCTGGCAATACAACCAGGAATATTAACTTACACAAATAAAAGTTACAAACACAGTATCAACGCTCATAAGAAGGAGATATCTATGGGATATTTAGCAACATGTTGATCAGTTAATGCGCTCAGATAATTATTTTCAAGTTTGTATTCAATGATGCATTATTCAAACAGTCACGACTAATAATATATTTCTCCAATAATATTTCTTGTAGTCAAACCCAATGTCTAATATGACGATATAACATGCAAGCACGGAAACTGTGAAATCTGAAAAAGACAACTCTCAATGATCACGAACCGTGGCTACGATCGATGATTCGAGGAATCCGTCGTAATACGTTCTCCCGTTTATAGTCCCGTGGAAGCTCAAATCAAGGATCCAAACATGTTACTAAGCCAAATACGTATATTCCTTGTCTCTTGGAAAGAATCTTTCATTTTGTCAGGTTTAATTCTCATAAAGATGTTTTTATTTTGCTCCGCTCCTCTTAAAAATTCAACATGAAAACATGGGAGAATGAGCATGAAATTATCTGCGCAGCGCAGTAGGCGTCGAAGCGTTAAACCAATCAGAGGTAAGTTTCAAACGGCTTGTCCCAGAGCCATTTGTTTTCCCGGGGGGGAGCTGGCTCTGGGGACGAGATTGCACTAGCATCACCATCATCACTAGCATCACCAGCATCACCATCACCATCACCATCACCATCACCAGCATCACTAACATCACCACCAGCATCACCAGCAACAACAGCGTCACTAGCATCACTATCATCATCACTATGATTACTACGATTACTACGATTTCCATAATTAGTATGATTACTATGATTACGATGATTATTATGATTACTATGATTACTATGATTACTATGATTACTATGATTATTATGATTATTATGGTTATTATGATTACTATGATTACTATGATTACTATGATTACTATGATTACTATGATTACTATGATTACTATGATTACTATGATTACTATGATTACTATGATTACTATGATTATTATCACAATGATTACTATGATTACTATGATTACTATGATTACTATGATTACTATGATTACTATGATCACTATGATTATTATCACTATGATTACTATGGTTACTATGATTATTATGATTACTACGGTTATTATGATTAATATAATTACTATGATTATGATTATTATGAGTGAGCCACAGAACGTGTCTGTGACGTTTTGTATAAATTGACGGTACCGAAAAAGATGTACATTTCACAACAATCCTTTGCGTGCAGTAAATATTGTTTCTTGCAAAATTATTGGAAGATATTGTATTAAAACGATCAACTTTAGTAGGAATGAAGATCTTGCTTACTTAATCCATCTTAGCATGATAAAAATGTTTAGTTGTTATTTCAGCTGATTTGAGGTCGCAAAGTATTGTAGTTAAATGTACCGCCGCCATCTTTTTCAGTATCGTCGATTTATGGAAAACGTCAGACACGTTTTGTGGCTCATGCGTCCAGCTGTCTTTTCGCGGAGGTAAAGTATGGCAAGCCTGGGGAACGGCTGGAAATCGAGCTTACTTTTTTTCTCGTGTAACGAAACATGTAGGCTAAAAAACTAAACGCTAAACTGCAACAGTCGACGCCTATGCATGCGGAAGTTCAAACGTCCAGAGTCTGTCGAAAAGGTTTGATGTCAATCCGTTTGATGTACTTCCGTTTTCGAGTTTTTGAATATTAATTAATGATAACGGAAAACATATTCTTGGTTTGCGCTTGACGTCATGGCGGCCATGTTGAAAGGACTTTAAAAAGAATCTCATTAGCGGCTATTGTATCTGGAGTATGTTTTCTTCCAACCTAGCCGCCGCATCTTTGCCTTCTAAATCTCAAGGGATCGATTGCAAATCATCCATATTTGCTATCGGCAACAGCATAGCTGCAATTTATCTGCGCATGTGCGAGTATGAGGAGAAAAATTGTAAACAAACGGCAATGGTTCGGCAATGGCGGATTTCGAAGGACTTGTTTCTATTATGGATTTAGACGATTACAACGCCGTTTCCTTCGTCCTGATTTATGTGAAGACCATTCCATTATTTTATAGAAGAATTTACGATTTTATTCGTCAAAAAAGCTACAAATATTGCGTTGAGTAATTTGTCACAATTCGTGTTTTACCTTGTTGTATTCCTGTCAACTTTAATTAATCTAAACTGTTGGGAATTTAATTACAGCTATAACCAAGAAAGTATTAGCAATGATTTTCTAAAATTTGGTAACTGTGAACTAATCTTCTATTTTCTATATTATTTTTGCTATGCCTGTTCTACAGACTGGTTATATACAGAATGTCAAGAAAATTCCACGTAGTCTCTTACACTTGAAATATTGGACATGCACAGGTTCCAGTCATCTACTAGAAGATGTTTAGACAACATTACAAAAGGATATTTTTATGGAATACTGGTAGGTATTTTACATGGTTTTAAATTTATACTGAAATGAAACTAATGAATTGATGTTTGCTAAATAATCCACTGACTTAATCTTTGCAAAATACAAAATTACACTACTGCATTTGATTAAGAAATCTTGACTCCAAAAATAATAATGCAAGAGAAAAAAATCCAATTTTCTGAAAAACTGTACCTGCGAACCTCTTAATTTTTGGATATGTTGTATTTTAGTGACTGGCAAATACCGTTCAGTTTCACACGTGTTTGTAAAAATTCGAGAACTATAGTTAAACGACCTTGCAATTCGACAGTTGAAGACGACACCAACGGCCATTTATAAACACCGTAGCGACTCGCAAGAAGGAACTGACAATTCCACTAGTGGCATATATAAACTAAACTTGTAAGTATGCAACTGTAGAACTGACCAAAAATGAACAAACTACAACATTCCAGAACGTTTAAACATCATGATTCATCGAACCACTTTCTTCAGCGCCATGTTGGAAAATTATCGGCCGTCTGTTATTCTTTAGAAACGGCTACCCGAAAGTGCATGACGTCAAATTTGCAATACGTCAAATAATTTCAAAAAGTAGCGGTCCCACTGAAAGTAACGACTACACGAAAGTAACGCATTGCATTTAACTTAACCAATATAGCTTTTTATCTGAAAAAGAGGGTCACAAACAGTAATGGGCTTACATGATTTCTCTAGCCACAGACCCGGAAAGCTTCTGGAACAACGGTTTATAAATTATGCATATACATGTAAGGTTTTAAATACACATTTCAAATTCGTGTCCTTGTAAATATACAATAAAGGAACTTACCATTTTCATTTACAAACTTTTTAGGAATGACAAGATAACGATTTGTTATGCCGCCCCACACAGAAGAGAACTCGACCAAGTCTTCGCAATAAAAATGTCCTTCTGTTAGAACGCCATACTTGTAAGGGACCCTACTTGTAACATACTTCATTGGAACAGTAATCTCGCCACGGAGTAATACATGATTCTCATCAAGTGTCCTAAATTCAAACGAACACAATTTTGAACAACTATATACTTTGAAAATAAACTGACACAATGCGACTTGTAGCCCAACGTTTTTGTGCACGGTGCACGGTTACTGAACCCATTGTATTTTAGTATAATGAACGAATTGTCCAATAGCAACGTTTCAGTTCAATCACTCAACCGTGCTATTTAAATTTTAATGAACCTAAAACAAAGGATGTGCACGGTGTAAGGTACGGTTCAACATAAAATCACAGCTCATTATAGGCGCTTTGAAGTTCGCCGAGTTTCCAGACCATATCTCGATTGACTATGCTCAATGGTGAGAGCGTTCGGCTGGCATTCGGAAGGCTTTGGGTTCAATCACTAACTTCTATATAACTTGACTGCGGGTGCCCCACGAGAAAATGGCCCAAATACACGCCATCAAGCGCCATCTTGCCAGGTCTGAGCAGCAAAATTGACCAATCACACCCCAGCTTTTGGCTAACCGTGTTTTATGAGAGTAAAAAGGGCATGGGACTAAATTTTAAAAAAAAACAAAAACGAGAAGAGAGTTGACAAACATTTTGAAAGCCAAAAACCCTTGTCGGTAAGCAAAAAGTGTAACTAAACCAAACATATTTACAGGTTTCTTTTTAAAGGATAATTCTGAGTGGGGTTTTTTGTTGTATCTTTATGTTTCTTGAGTTTCTTCGTGTTCGGGAAGATGTTTTAACTGTCCGTTTTGAGCTTGCTTCATTCGACAACAAACACGGCAAAGAAAAAAGCTTGGAATTTTCCACGGAACCTTTGTTTCACGCCATAACTTACATGTATTTCAATGTCTTTGAAAACTTTGTTTACTTCAGTAAACGTCTTTCTCCGCAAAGCATTTTTTTGCTTCAAAAGAGTTATCAGCGTGAGTCGTCAACACTTCGGGCTACTTTACGCCGTCGGAAGACATAACAAGATGGCGCCGTTCAATTGGGGACACTTCACGTAATTCAAAAGTATCGTGGACAAGCAGTCCAGTTATATTTAAGAAATAGAAAACATTTTCCATGTTTCCATAGAGTTATAGAAACACGAGTGGAAGTTTGGGAGAACGAGAAATTTCCATGCTATTTCGAGTTCTCCCAAACTTCCACAAGTGTTTCTATAACTGTATGGGAACACGAAAAAAATAACCTGTCGAAAACAGGTATAGAACGTAAAAATAATCACTGCATCAAAGTGTAAATTCTCCTTACTCTTCATAATGGCGTATGATGGCGTATCCTACCTTGCCGTGTTTCCATAAAGTTATAGAAACAAGGCTTTCAACCAATCGCCACGCTTGTTTTCGAAATGTTATTATATATATATATATATATATATATATATATATATATATATATATAAATATTACCAGGGTTAAGTCACGTTGGCCTGAAAAACAGAGAAAAATCTTCTCGACGTTTCGAGCGAAGGCCCTTCGTCAGGAGAAATTAGTAAACAACTCACATGTGGTCACGCGTATTTATAGCAGAATGGGAATCACGTGAACACATGTAAGCCAATAAAAACAAAGTAAACAAATAAATTAATATGTAATTTTAGCCTGTGTGCAGGTGCTGACCCAATTTGTGGGTCAGCTACCTGTATATAGGCAAAGAAACAGGTTATAAATTACTATTTAAATCATCAGAAAAAGGTTAAGGAAAAGGTGTGGAATATGGTGGTGGAGTGAGCTAAATGAAAGAGAATCGCTCATTGAGGCCGTGAGGGTGAATGGTACCAAGTTTGTAAATGAGACGCATTTCCTGTTTACGACGAGTATCGTTACAACCTGTAATGGGCTGAATGGCACAGATTTTCATGTTGGAAAAGGAGTGGTTGGCACTGTTGAAGTGCCTGGCAACAGGTTTGTTTGGCACATTCTTTTTGACATCACGAAGGTGTTCAACAAACCTGTCACCTAAACGTCTTCCAGTTTCTCCGATGTAAAGCATGGGACATTTACTGCAAGAGATACAGTAAATGAGGTTGGAGGAAGTGCAAGTGAAACTGTGGGTTATGTTGAACCTACATTTTGGAGCCGAAATTGAAATTGAGGAGTCTAAATATTTACAGGTGTTGCACCTACCACGACAGCAAGAGCTGGTGCCAACATGTGATACCAAGGCTTGCTGCAGTGAGCTGTGAACAACGTTTTCCCGGATGTTTTTGCTATGCCGAAAAGATACTAGGGGTTTCTCAGAGAAAATGGAAGATGTTTCTGGGTCATTTTTAATGAGGTCGAAATTGCGGCTA